>JASSUY010049474.1:0-61474 GCA_032466535.1 Forpus xanthops
GCTGTGGTATGGAATACCTCTTTGGTCAGTTTGGGTCAGGTGCCCTGTCTCTCCTTCCGCCCGGCTTCTTCCAGGCTTCCCTTCTCCCTGGCAGAGCATGAAACTCTGAAAGTCCTTGGCCAAACCAAAACATTCTAAGCGATAACTATAAACACTGGTGTTATCACCACGGTTCCCAAGCTGAAAATCCAAAACACAGCGCTACACCAGCTACTGCTTACAGAGGAAAAATGACTGCTGCTGCTGAACCCATGACATAGATAATCTCAGTTATCCAGTCAGTTCTCAAAGCATGATCTAGTGCCTGCCCTCTGTGAAAGATGCAAAAAGACCAAAGCTTTACATATATCCCAACTCCTCAGAGTACAATGAAGTTTATGGCTTTTCAATTTTCGCATCCTTTCTAGCTCCCAGAACAAAAGCACACAGGCCAAGTTCACATGCAGAGTGACAGAACTCAGACTTTTACAAGGAAGGGATTTTTAAAGGTTTTCCATCAGGCTTTGTCCCTCTATCCTTGGACTTCTTTAAAAAGAACACTTTTTACATGTTACTTGGTGCTTTCTATATCCTAGCAGGTCAAAAAAATATGTGAAAGAAGGTATAAATTTTTATAAGACATATCCTGTTTTAACTTACATTCTGTTAGTTGTTCCTGGTTTTACACTCTTCTTACTAAAGTTACATTAATGTCAGTTTCCTTATAGCCTATCTTGCCAAATGAGAAGCTGTGTGTCTGTTAATAGAATGAAAATTATTAAGTCATGACAAGTTTAACCAGTTGGATTTTTAACTTATTTTGTCATCTAAGGAAGTCTTAAGTGGTGCAGTGTGCGAGCCAAAAGAAGGAAGTAGTAAATTAACTTCACTCTCACATTAGATTCCCTTAGATTTACAGCTAACTCTTCACATTTCAGTCTAGAATGTAACACCAGACCTGAGCCTCCTCCAAGGACCAAAAAACCACAGAGGAAAACACCAAAAAACTGGAACATTCCAGGATTCTCTAATTTTTATTATTATTTGTTATTAAAGTCTGGCTGTCACCTACTCATAGTTTTATACTGTTAGGTACATTCACATATCCCAGACTAAAGCATACTCAGTGCCTTAAGCCCCCTGCATAAATGAGATTAAAAATAGCTAGAACAACAAGCTGGCAATAAAATAAACCAACTTGCTTAAAAAGCATCCAAAAGCCATCCATTATTAAGCAATTTTCAGTTTTTCACAAATAATTTCAAGCAGGACTTTATTTACAAGAAACCGCTCATGTTACATATAAGAAATCATTATCACCAATGGGTGAAACTTAGGTAGAAAAAGTGGTAAAAACTTGACAAAAAAAGCAGTTTAAGTTTTCACTTAAGAGTCTGTTAGCTAATTATGTTCTATGCAGCCTTTACAATATCCCCTTCTGAAAACTGTTCTTTTCAAGCTGCATAAGTCATATGCAGCAATAGGAATTTTAACACCTGATGAAAAGAACTGGTGCCAACAGAAGAAACAAGCTCCACAAAATTAGTTTCTGCATATTTCTAAAATTTGACTACTTCACTGCTTTGAGCGTGCTTCCTTTCAAAGATCATAGAATCATAGACTAATTTGGGTAGGAAGGGACCTCTGAAGATGATCCTTTTTTCAAAGCAAAAAGGACCACTGGAAGCAAGCATAGATGGGAAAAGACATCAAACATGTGATGGGAAAAAAGACCTTGCAAAATCATGATAACACAAGCGGAGAAATTCAAGCTGATTTGCCTATTGCTTCCAATCCATTAGAACATCTTGTATAGAATGTCAGGAAACAAGCTTAAACATATGCCATCAGGTCAAAGACATTGTGGGCAAGTGGAAAACAATAGGAACTCCCAGGTAACTACTTATTTCAAGTGTTTGGAGGCGCACAGCTAGCACAGAACCACATGTAGGTTCCACGTACGGAACACTAAGTATTCCCCAAAACAACTGGTACATCAGGAGAGGTCACTGAGCTCTACAAGGGGAAATGCAAATTAAAATTACACAATGAACTGGAAGCCTATGACCAGGGACGTAATTTTTAATCACCGCAACAACTATACCATTTGTAAGTACCTTGTTGCATATGGAAATGCTGGTGGGGACATGGGGTGAGGGTAATAGCACAAGGTGTCCTCAAGCGTTTCTGGACCTCAGGAGTTGAAGATTAATTCATCCCCACAACTGAAGTTACACAGTGGGGGAGGAAGGGAGAAAACTGCATTTTCTGCCAAAAACATTCTATGCCTGCTATCTATTACTCCCACATTTCTTCAAACATACTGACAGGCACTTTTAGTATGAATTAGGGGACTGGATTAGCATTGCCACCCAAACCAAACATGGCATCTACAAGAGTCTCTCAAGAGACTGAAGTGTGTTCTGACTGTGAGGAGATTATAGGCTGGGAACATACCCAGAAGCCACAGCCAGCAAAATAAATTGCTTTCTTTTTAGCCTAGAGAGGAGTCTTCTGTTGGAAGTTGCTTCCATGTTTCCTGATTAAGTGCCCTGCTCGTTCCTTCTAAGGGTAGCAAAATGAAAGGGTAACAATTTTAGGCACTCCTCAGTTTGGACAGGATAAACCAACCATGTACATGTGTGTGCCTTGAGATTACCACATAGACTGATATGCCTCCATGTGTTATAAACAGGAAAACCCCTAAGACAAACAAGATGTTCCCTATTGTAATTTTCTGCAGCAATACTCTAGCATTAAGTGTATTCCCCCTAGGTGTAAATTTGTCCTGAGAAGTACTAATAAACTTTTACAGCACAATTTGCCATCATGTGTTTAGTTTATATCACTCCATACCAAAAACAAGCTTAGAAAGTTTCTAAAACAGTAGTGTTGCCTTCTTTGTTGCCTTTTTCCACCTGAGAAAACAAGGTCTTTGGTTAACCACAGTGCCAGAGAAAGCAAAAAATATTCCTATCCATCATTACCTGCCTTTTGAAATTACTTTTCCTAGCACAAAGTGCAGCACCTCTTTTATCTCTGTTTGAACATTTACCTCCTAAAAGTGCCATCACTGGGGAATGCAATGATTCTTCTCAGGCAAAAGCCCCAAGAACAGTCTTTCCAAACCATGGGCTGTCATGAAAGAGTCATGCTTCAAACAGGCCTAAATCTGTCCCTCCTGAGTCTCCAAAAGGTTAAATCTGCAAATGAAGTCTTTTTGTGAGGAGCTCCAGTATCAGTCAGAAGCATATCAGTGGACAGACAGTAAAGCCAGGCAAATGCCTGCTATTGAGTGGCTAAGAGCAGCAGTGAAGTGTTATACTTCACTAAGACTTCACACATAACAAAAGTAATCAACTCCATTGAAATTTAATACATATTTTTGAGAGGCTCTACTTGAATAATAAATCTTTTTTTTTTTTTTTTTTCATTACAGAATATATCAAAGGAACAAGTTTATCCAAGGGCTCAAGATTAAAGACTTGGATCCCTTTAGGGTATAGCAGGGAACACTACAGTTTACAAAAGGCAGGTAAAAGAAACACAAGGCAGGCAAAGCACAACTTCTGCAGCTGCTGCGCTGTAAGTCTACTGACTGAGCCTCATTCAAGATGATACTTATTTCATTTGGGGGCCATAAAATCTCTCGACTTGGATTCATGAGCATGATTAACCAGGCATTTTGTCTGACAGTAACTCAGATCAGCCTAGCTTCTGCCTGGGCCATAAACATACTTGGCCTTTTCCATATGTGCTGGCAAAAGTCAATAATCAACAAGGTAGTTATCTTGCTACAACTTGAAATGGGGTTGAGGTTTTCTTGTTTTGTTGTTTTTATAGTGGACAAACTTCATACAGAGCAGAAAACACTCAAAGATACTCTCAAACCAGAAAGAAGGAGATGTTTGCAACCCAGTTATGACATCTACCAATGAGGAGAAAAAAAATTAAAACTAAAACAAAACTGATTTCTTTAAAAACCTGGTAAGATCGGCAGAGGGGGAGAGGAGGGCATCAGGAGAACTGTCTTCAGCTCACAGTCAAAACCTCCCACTGACCTCAGGACAAAAGACCCTTTGGGCTACCAAACAGCCCTACAACCTGTACTGCACAGCAAAAAGCCCCTTTGCAGTTAGCAGTACAGTATCTTACAATTTGCTCTCCCATGTACCTGCACTACCAGCCCTAATACCTTACAGCGCTTACCTACCTGCAGCATGGGTCCCCTCTGAAAGGATGTTAGTGCCAGGCATATTTGGCAGCTTCATTTTAGTCTCACAGTGTGAGACAGTTTTAATTTAGTATAGGCTTACCTTGAAAGACAATCTTACTTGCTCTTGGTGAACCTTGGAAAAACCTTTGGAAACGCCAAAAACAGCCGCATGGTCATTAACAGTATTTAAACCCTCATACAGTGAATGCTCAGCTCTAAGATGTCAGTCTTCTCACCAACACCTAATACTCTTTCTGGTATGGCTAAATCCCTGTATTTAAGAGGTAATGAAAAGGAACCCAGAGTTAAGCAGCTAATAACTGTTCTTCCCTTGCCCATATGAGGTACTCAGGAAAAAATGCAGCTTCTCTTCTCCCTGGCTCATTTTTTAAGCTCAAAACAGTGATGGCCAGAATGTATCTGAAAGGAGAAGGTTGATAGCCTTACAGAATAAGGCAACAGAAAACATTACATTCATTTTGCTCTGCTGGAGGGGAGGATGGCTGTGCTAACAGATTACAAGCACACTTCGCACAGTTGTGGAAAACAGAATTGTTCTGGAAAGCATGCTTCTGTAAATAAACCTTTGTGCTTCATGATCACCCCACCTAGCCCGCAGCCATGAACATATGCTATGACTGCATCTGGCTCAGCCTGACAGTTTCTCCAGTTGGCTCAGCAAAAGAGCAAAAGAAAAAAGTTATATAAAACAACAAAAAGGAACAAACCCGAAGATACCAACTCTGCTCTTGGTCTTAGCACTGAATCTCACTGCAGTCATCATTCCTGGCAAAACTACACAGCAGCTTTTGTCTTGCAGCGACGACAAACTTCCTGCTGCAGGCTGGAACAGCTCAGTGCTCCCTTTGTCTGCCCAGTGGTCCAAACACTGTGAAATCCTAGATAATCGTGATGAAGTTTTCATAGCTGTTGCTGCTGTGAAAGCAGCCTCTGCTTCAAGTGGTATCCCCTTACTTGCTCTGAGTTCCCTCCCAGGGAGAGAACCAGCTGGGGCACTACAGAGGGAAGCTGCACTTGCCAAGGGACTGGTTTTCCCTTCTTCCTCTACAAAGTGATGGTTATTGTCCACATCCAACACGCGACCCATTGCTCACAGCACCAGTGTCCCAGAAAAGGCCATGCTAAGAGCATGCAACCAAGCTCTGCTGAAAACCACCCCCTCTAAAAGGCTTCATGTTGACAGTTATGGGAGAAACCAATCCCATTAAAAACAAAACAATGAAAACCAACCTTCAAAATAAGCTCTTGAGTGTCCCTGGCTGCTTTCCTCTATCCTGGAACACCACCAACCAAACGTTAACATATAGATGTGAATTCACAATCAGTCAGCTCTCAGAAGAAAGTACATCTTGCAAATGATCAAGGTGATATCAACTCTAGATCACACATGACTGTGAGAATTAAAGCTTTGATACCCAGATTCTAGGAAGAAAACCCAACAGATTACTATCAATTAAGAATTAAAGACTTCAATATATGCAGCCCCCTCAGGTGGGAACAAACAGTTACTATGGGAGAAACAATCACAACCACAGAAGTGAGACTAAAATTGGTGAATACTAGAAATGAAGTTGTGTGAGATCAGCAGCCCGGAGTGTCTTTAGAGACCTGAGGTAACAGTAATGCACAGCAGACAATGGCTAGAAATATACTTATAAAAAGGCAAATATTGGCTACATAATTCAGTGGTGAACAAAACACTGTTGTGCAATTTCTGTTGAAAAGGCAGCATTTTATTCCAAGCCTGCCTGTACAAGCACAGCCTAAGCTCTTCCCCTACACATCACTGTGAAAAGGCTTTGGAATCACCACTCCACTATTGCTTCTCAGCCCCATCCTCCCCAGGAGCTATAGCCAGATCCATTAAGAGTTACTATGATAAGCAACATGAGACTGCTTGAAACAGTCAGTCACCAAGATAAAGATCTCTGGAAAAAGTAAATGCTGTGTCTGGTTTAATCCTGTGCCAGGACTGCTGATGGTGCTTGAAGCTATTACAACGTTCATTCTGCGCACAGACAGCAGTGACTGGTAGCAACAGGCAGCCCAGCTGGATGGCCCACAGTAAGGTAAGAAACCAGATAGTTCTTTAGCAAATGCAAGAATCATACTAGAGGCTTTAATCATCATCACCATTACACCTTTGTGATAAATCCAGGAAGATGAGATTTAACTCCACATAAATCTGCGCACAGAATGTGCTTTGCTGTTTGCATCAAACTCTCTTGTCCTGTTCACAAATAGATGTATCCTATACAAATAAATGTATCCTAAATATTAGGGGAGCCCACATAAGCAGGAAACAACTAGGGCAGCTACTTGAATGGGGAAATGTTTCCTCAGAGTCCATGCCCTGATCACAGCAGGTCTTAAACACACCACTCAAGTCTTCCGAGTACCATCAAAAGAGTACAGTTCCCCAGAGAAAACTCTGCATTTCAGCTGCAGGCCCAGATATTAAGGTTAAGGAGATGCTTGTAAAGCCTCCAAACCCATTTATTTTCTTTATATTTTCAGTTTCTACTTCTGCAACCTCTGCTTCTTCTTAGTACCACGTTCCATTTTTTCACGCTTATGTTTGCTGTTCCTTCTACAAAAAACTAATCCCTTTAAAGAAAAAAAGCTAATGAAATTTAAGCTTTCGCTTCATTTTTCTCCAGCAACACTGACAGACAGTTGACATTTACTTGAGTTTATTTGCTTTCAGTAGCTTTATCACCTTTGAAGGAAATGAAGTCTGTAGTGAGAGCACCACCATCCCTAGGCTGCTGGAGGAGGAACTGTCCAGCAGCAAAGCATCTCCTGAGAGAGCAGAGATTAGCTGTATGCTGACAGGAGAGAACCAGTGACGCTCCTCAACTTCTCAGTTAATAGCCACTTGCACCAGCTGCTCATTTTCTACTGAATGTATCAGTCAAACCTCCACAAGTTGTTTAACTTAGAACAAACGCAGCTTTTTGAAATGATATCTGAAGTGCTGCGAGTATCAGAATTACAGCCTATGTACACTAAAGAATTAGTTTCTTCAACAGAAATCATCAGTTTCCAATGCAGAGAAATGGATAAAAAAAGTCAGAAAATACATTCCTCCTCTACTTCCCCATGCCCACTACAAAGACAAGCTCAAAGCACTTCTAAGTCCCAAAGCACTGCCATTTCACTCTCTGTTCTCAACCAGAAAAGCATGCTTTCTTATGAACTACCATAATTCTAGCAACTTGAGATGTAATCTGGTAGTCTGCCTCATGCAAAATCAAATTCTGAGCTACACATATCCTCAAAGCCCATCCCACCTGGTCTAGTGGAAGGTACCCCTGCTCATAGCAGGGACATTGGAACTAGATGATCTTTAGGTCTAGTTTTTTACAGCTTTACTCAGTTCTTCTGGTTTATGGTTCCAGTATGCTACAGCTACATGTTGGTAGGGCCATCATCCAGCAAGACCTCGCACAGGCTTTCATTTAACGTAACCTATAGAGCTCTGTTGTGTGCCATTTGGACTTGTTCACTTAGTAGGGCTTGTCAAGCTAGCACATGAAGTCACCAAGTTCAAACAGTTTCTCTAGGCTTGATCACCAGCAGTCCAGAACTGACACCCATATGTTGCCATATAAATAAACCTATTTGTCACCAGGGATTCAAATGAACAATAATAAAGCAAACAGATTAAAGATGAAACTGAAAACACATCCATTTGTCATGGAGAAGAATTCATCAGGCATACACTAAATTAAAGAGAAAATCCTTAGTGAAGTACTCCATATATTTTTAAGCCCACATCTTTTATCACTCATTCTATCACAAACCTATTCAACCAAGGAGACTTCTAGTTGGAGTTAAGGGAGGTTTTTTTGTTTTTCAGGGGTTTTATTTTACTAGCTGTTACTTAAGGGTAGCAGTGAAAGATCATGACCCTAGTTCCACTCCTCCAGAGTCTGCAAGGCTGTCTTTGATGTTTCTAATGTTATGTAGCCTCATGGATCATGTCACCTTTCCCATGAAAGCACAGGGATTATCTTCCTCCACTACTTTGCATTCTCCATTACAAGAACAAACAACACTTCCTGTTATTCCTCCAACTGTGAAAAAAGAGTTGCTTGTATCATATAGAAAGCAGTAGCCTTGTTTGTTAAGGATGAAATGCCATATGGATCCTTTTGGTCCAAACTCAATACATGAAAGCCTAACCAGATGTGCACATTTGAGAAAGACCAGAATTCCTAAACTCACAGCAGTATTTTCTAATTAATGCTCATCTCATAGATCTACATTTTCTTTAACAAGCTTTTCCACAGGAGAAAGCAAAGGCTGTTCCAGAAACAAGAAAACCCATGGAAGTCTCTTCCCAGAGATGCACACAACAGAACAGGGTTTCCTCCTTGGTGGTCCCTTTATTTGTTTTCTCTCAACAGCCATAGACAAAATATTGATAATGTCAAAGGATGAATTTTATCTCCCATTCTCACAGTTTCTAGGTACAAAGAAGCTTCCTGGAAAAGTTTATGCATTTAAGGAAGTCTGGACCCACTGAATTCTCAAAACAAGACAGTGCCAAGTAATATCCATTGAATTTAGGTCACACACATCTATAGGAATATGAAAGGAGGACATACAACTCACCATATATCCAAACTTCACACTACACTGGTGATACAGATTAGTGCTTGTAAGACAGATGTTGAAAAGATAAAACTCCTTCCTATATAATTTTAAAATCCATTCTATAAGTTTCCTAGCTGAGAAGAAAACTATTGTGCTTACTTGTATACAGAATGGCACCTGAGGGACATCTCTTCAACAACAGTTGCTAAATCAAGATAACTACTGTCCTAGGAGACCCTGAATAAAGACCCAGGAAGAACAGACCCTTTCTATGTCCCAGCTTGTCTGGAAAGTGCTCCTGCATCCCCAGAACTGTAAAACATGTTAAACTGAGTTATTCCACTGCTATTTTAAGCTTAGATAAAATCCAGAGTACTCTTCAAATCCAAGAGCCAAGCTGCTTCAAGACAGACCCCATGCTACCCTGTCATTCCCACACAGATTGCATAACAGCTCCTTGTGCAGTCAGGCCTTGCACAAAACTCAACAGCAAACCTGATGCTCCTGCCAAGGCAAAACTTCATCTCCTTACTCCAACAAGTGTAGCAACAAACCAAGACAAAAGAAAGAAATCTCCACAAGTGTATCCGATCAAAAGTAAACAAAATACATATTCCTGACACCAGGTCTTGAAGGTCCAGTGGTGCTCAGACTGACAAATCATGCCAAGTACAAAGTTCTGAGCTTCCACACAAAAAAACTTAACCCACCTGTCAGGAAAACAACATCCAAAGCCAAACAGCACCACTTTATTTAGTTGAATACTTAGAAAAGAGTGACATTGAAGTGAGGACATGGGAAGTAAGGACAGGAAGGAACTGACCTTGACATATGCTAGGTAATGCTCGCACTTTTCCTGCATGTATGTCAGTTCTAACTTCTCTGTGATCTGCCCCGCCGTCTCTCCAGAAGTCACAAAATAAACTCTGGGCTGCTGGCTCTTTTCCTTCTTTGCCACATCAGCAGTTAAGTTATAATTCAAACCTGGTTTAAAAAGGAAGAAGAAAATAGAGGATGTCAGTGAACAATAGTTATTTTCTAACCACCTATGAATGGATCCTGCTGCCCCCAGGGCATGTGTGCTTCAAGAAAGGTCAGCCCTTGGAGGCCCTCAATCACTAAGTTTCCTGTGACTACACAAAACCAAATCCAATTACTAATGTACTTCCAAGTTTTGTGTTGCTGTGCTCCCCAGCCCATCGTTTCCCATCGGAAATTATGTGTAAAAATAAGTCTAAGCATGCATACTTAATAAAAGTAAAGAAACAAAAGATACGTAAGCTATGTTGTTAACAGAAAAAAACAAAAAAGCACAATACAAACAACAGCAGCAGCCTCGAGCTTTGTTTTCCTTCTAAAGTCACTCAAACCAAGCAAATATCAACCAGGATGTGGCACTTTCTGATGATTACTTTTGATGATTTGCAGTCATCTTAACATTCACACTTTAACTAGACATTGCTGCCTTGCAACCAACATCCCCCTCCTAGATGTTACACATCCCTAGCAGTTTATAAAAGACATACCCAGAGACTAATCAGATGTATCTCTGTAAACTCTGTTTCCTGCTATTCTACAGAATAAGCACACAAATGGTTGGTTTGTGTCTAGATGTATGTGTCTAAAAGGAAACTTACTTGTTATCTGAAGTAGTTATACAGCAGCTGATTAATCCAAGATGAGTATACCTTTCTTTTCGGCAAAAGCAACAGAAGGAGCAATGAAACTGAACAGAAGCATGAATGTTCTGTTGCTTTCTACTGACAAGTGAAACACAAGTGAGGTCCTTTCACTCATCACAAACCACAGCCTATACTGATTTCAGCTGTTATCAAGGCAATAGTGGGAATACCATTAGATTGGTTCACTCTAAATGGCTTAATTAGATGCTAATCCTCCTAAAGGACAGTCAGCACCAGCTCCTGTGCTTGCTTGTTAAATATGCAGAATGTTTGCCAAATTATGACTTTGCCAAATTATGTTTTAAGTCCTAAATGATTGATACCATATCATACGCTGCCCATAAATGTAAACGTCTTTTTTTTTTAAGACAGAATGTTATAAACAGTCAATGCAAATGTTAAACATTCCTGGAATGAGGTGTCCTGTACCAGATTTCAGCAAGGAGCCTGTGCTGGGTTTTCATGTGGTTTTACTTGGTTTGGTGGTGGTGGGTTTGTAGTTGTTTTTTTAACCAATTTAAATCCTAATCTCTCTAACTTAACACTGCTGCCAATGCTGTCGCCTCCAGTCATTTCTCCACCAACTTTCAGTACTTTGAAGAACTTATTTAATGATACTGTAAACCTTGGTGCAGAAGTCTCTGTAAACATTCATAATTCACATAATCCAAAATGACCTCGCTACCACTTGCAGCATGCTGCATCCTGATGATAAACTCACTTAAGTTCACACACAACCACCAAAGACATACCCTTGGACGCAAGAAAAGACACAGCTGAGGAATCAACCTAACTACCATCACAGGGCTCCACCTGAACTTCTTTTGCTTGCTGATGGCAAAATAAAGTGCTTCAAACTCTACCAAGCTCAGCACCAAAACTCCGACCGAAGTGGTGTTTACCCAGACCCACTAAACAGCACCACCTAATACAGAAACACAGGGGTTAGCCTATTTAAAACCCCATCAGTCTCTTTTTTGTTCCTTTTTTAACATGTGCACATCCCACACTCATCCGCTTTCAAGACCTCACATGCGCACACACATGCTGAGATCTGTACTGGCGTCCCAAGCATAAGACAAGAAAACCCATTAGCAAACCCAGGCCCTGTGCTGGCAGAGGCAAAAGCCCCTTGGGAAGACACAGCCCTCTTCACAGGACTATGTATAACTGACACTGAACAATTCCGTGTGGTAGGGAGGGAGACGCATCCCAGTGCAAGGCCATAGCAGCAGTTGTCTGAGCAAAGCAACCCCAGCTACTGCCTCTCTGAAACAGCAGTGATGTTTTCAATCAAGCAGCACAGCTCCATCGTCTCCCCCGCCTCCCCTTTATTTTGACAACTTGTTTCTATGTTATATCCAGTGATGTCACATCACTGGAAAAACTGAAATACCGTGAGTAAGGACTTTCTTTTAACCTTCCTTCCAAAAAGCAACCAGGGAGCAGATAACTCACCAAATTTAGCACTGCTGGTGGTGTAAGTTCCTCCTGCTTGATCCAGCAAGAGACTGGGAGGTAAGCAAATTAACTCTTCCAGGTCATGCCTTCAAATATTTGTCCAGCACCTTTAAACCGGTCTGATTAGAAATGTTTCTGGGCATCTGACTGTCTAAACTTCACATGATCAATATAAAACTCTGGCATGGTGCTCCGAGGAAGAGCTTGATTCTCCTGATAACAACCATTCAATTTCCATAATGGAAATAAAATGCCTGTAAGCTTTGCTAGCAGCTCCCTCTGAGAAAATTTGTGTATACCTACAAGAGGACCACAAGCCAGCAGACCAGGAAAGTTACTTCAACCAGTAACAGATGCACCAAGGAACTGGCAGCAGACATTTCATAATGGATTTTTCACCCCAAGTAGCACATACATACTCATGATGCAAGACTCCTCCCCTCACAGGCTGAAGGGAGAATCCTGGAGAAGAGAAGATGCCAGAGAGACCTTATAACAGTCTTCCAATACCTAAAGGGGCTACAAGAAATCTGGAGAGGGACTTTGTACAAAGCCTGCAGTGACAGCACAAGGGGCTTTAAGCTGACAGAGGGGAGGCTGGGATTAGACATTAGGAAGAAATTCTTTCCTGTGAGGGTCTTGTGGAAGATATCCCTGCTCATGGCAGGGGGTTGGAACTAGATGAGTTTTAAGGTCCGTTCCAACCAAACCATTCTATGAAGGTGGCCCTGAAGCAGAATGGAGTGAGGAGAGATTAAAATTGGGCAGCGGTATCCCATGAAGTAAAATGGAAATCACAGCTGGTCATGTTAATGGAAGGGTTACACACCCTGAGCCAGCTGGCACATCTCTTCATCGCCCGCTCAGATGATGCTACAGCACAGAAAAAGCAGGCAAAAAAACGCTCAGCAGGAATAAGCCTCATCCAGAAGTGCTTGTTAAACTACTAGGTACAGTTCTGATTCATGGGGGAGCAGGGAAGTGCCACATTGAGAAAATGAAGAACTCAGTAATAACTTAAAACCATTGGAAGAGGAATGCCTTTTTTTACTGTGTCTACCACTAATTATGAGGAGGAAATAATCAATGAACTTTGCTTGCAGAGAAAATTCTTAAGTAATGAAAGTATTATCAAAAATTGCCCTTGCAAATGACAACATATCAAGGACATTCCCCACATCCATTCCAAAAAGCCCTTCTTTTCCCCTTACTTGTTTCAAACCCTCTCTCACAGCATTGTCCCTAGGTTCTAGAGAGCCATCCTTGCTGCTCCATACACTGAACAACACATCCCTACAGCATCCATGCTTCTGAGGTATTCAGAGGATAGCTCTGACACAGGTCTGCATCCAAGCAAACTGGGAAAATGAGACACAAGCAGAAATGCTCCTCATGCAGCAAACTGCAGCAGGATCCAGGTAAGAAGAGAGTGTCCACCTTCATCAGGTTTTCGATCAAGCATGTTTCTTCAATCCTAGAAACATATTCTGAGGGCAAATATCAGCCAACAGTATTTGGGACATGAGAACTACCCCAGAAATGGATCAATGCACAAGCAATGCACATCTGAAGTGAAGAGAATTGGAGAAACTTTGAAGCCATTTTAACGCATCTGCCTAACCCTAGCCAAATGCCCAAACCCCTTCATTTTCTTAGCTACTAAAATTCATCTAATTCTCACACTGGCACTATTATCATTGTTGTTAATATTGTAGAGGAAATTATCCAGACTGTGGGCACAAGTTTACTTCCATTCTCCTGCAAGGATGAACACAGAATCAGCACTGTGTTCAGAGCTGTCAGCAGCCTCTGTCTTCTTGTCCTGGTCACCCAGAACTGCATGGTCTGAACAGGCTGAAGCCTGCTCATCCAGGCTAGGAAATGCCTTTCTCTCATCTCCTGCCTTTCCTGCATATACAGAGACACCAGGGTAGACAAGGCAAAGACCATTCAAGTGAAGAAAAGCAGCCTGAGCAAGATACCAGAGTGAAAGAGTGAAAACTTAAAACGTTTCTTACACATCCAGGTGTACTAGAGGCTCTCGTGTTGGTGGGAGTATGATGAGAGGTTCAGCTCTCCCAGCAAGAACCAAGGCAGAGTGATGGGTCAGACAATGCCTGGCATGCAGCGCAGAGCACGTGCTTCACTTGGGCATGGCTCTTTGTTCAGACAAAAACATTCCAACATAAATCCATACTTCTGAAAGCCATAGTCTGCAAACAGTATGCAGAAAATGAATGGGAATTACACAGTCATTGGCGCTATCAAGCAGTATCAATAAATCCAGACCCTCAGATTGCTATTCCATACACTGAACAACCCAGTATTGCAACTACATTGCATGGGAAAGGTTTCTATGCAAGTGAGGCAGTGCTAGATGACCTTTCTTTCATGTACCCGTTAACAAAATAACTATATGTTCAAATGAGCATTGAATACACATATTTGCACAGAAGAATGCTGCCTGCTTGTTCAGCTTGGCTTTCTAAATGTTATGTAGTAGGTGACCAACTTCATCTGCCCAGCCAGTACACAGCTGCCCTGAGCATCTACATTGACAAGCCTTAAGGAAGGAGCGTTCCCAAACAGAACTGTGTTCTCACCCTCTAACATAACGGGCTGACCCCAGACATCCAAAGATGAGACAATCCCAACACTTTGCCATAGTATTTTAACAGCTCCATATGTCTTTCACAGATCAAACTGGACAACAATTTATTCATAGGGATATTCTATTTCTCCCCACATTTAACCCCACAGGAGAGGAACCACTGCAATATTTCCACGAATTGTTCCACCCTTTGTTGATACTCTTCAACTGCAACATAATTAAAATAGCCTGACTGTTGGATTGCAAACAGAAAGCTTACTTGAGATATTTTATCCAAATCATATCCCCAAGTGATTTTATACAGTCAGATAATTCTGGCTGCAAAGTTTTCAAGACAAATCACTTTGCTAGAAGCATTGTGTTAAAGGACAATGGTTGGAAGTTTTATAATCATTTACATCATAGTAAAAAAATTCCTTATGAGATGGATGTGATTTGCTGTAGAAGATGCACATGTGCATTTCATCACAACAAATAATCAGGGGTACACATTGTATGACACCACAGGGGAATTCAACTGGCTCTTAAAAGTCATGAAGAAGAGGAAGATAGGTCTTACACAAACATGGGGAGCAGATACTTAGACTGGCAAAAAAAGACAGCTCACTTCTTAGCCACAGGTCCAGAGATACAAAATTGAAAGCAAAGGAAGCATTTTGAACAGTACCCCAGAATCATAAGAAAACCTACATATACAGAAAATCAATTCAGTGATTTTCAGAGAGAAATTAGCACCCAAGGAGCACTTGGAGATAAGTGTTAAGTGGCAGAGTAGCAGGCAGTACAAAAAACACTTTATCAAAGCATGTATTTTCTCCTGAGAGTCATCATTTAGTGGGAGGGAAAACATGTACAAACAGAAGCTGAAGTCTCAGATGCACCACTACGTGGGAATCCAGAAGAATCTTAAATATAGTTACTCCACTTCTTTGAGCTGTTCAGGTGAAAGAGTGACAAGCTTCACAGAGCAACTTCCGAAGCAGCTTGTAGTTCTCACTCTGTGTGAATGGCGGGAGAAGTACCAAGAAGCTTTCTTATACTCCAACTCATTTAAAATCCAAATAATGCAGCAGGCTCTGCATACTGGGATTCATATATGAAACTCTCACCTTTCTTGATCAGCAGTTCAGAAAGGTTGGGGATCCAATGGCTTTTAGGGTTAAGTGAGGCTCATCGATTCTGTCTGTTATGTATAGGATTTGTAGGGATAGCAGGGTAAGCAGAATGAGGACAATGGCTGGAAGGACTGTTCAGATTAGTTCAACTTCCTGTGCATCAACTGTGTTTGAGGATAGTTTTTTCTATTAATATGAGTGTTATTAAATAGAAGACTAAGCTGCAAATTGCCAGTACAACTATAAAAACAAGGTGTATAAGAGAATATAAGAGGATGCTATTCCTAAGGCATGGCAAAGATAAAACATCGTGGCTGAACCAAACAAACCCAGACCTTACAACGTTTAGAAACACTTTATCTATCACATATCACTTCACACAATATCTAAGACTTGTAAACACTGGCATGTAAAAGACATAAGCAATATTTTAAGGCAGACAAGATAAAGGCTTGCATAATTACACACTTCACACAGTTTCATTCACCTAAGAAACTCCATGTGTTTTACAGAGATTAACCAACCTGGTAGGTATTCTTGCCATCAGTAAAGTACTGGGCTATTCATAATAGTTTTACAGACAGGTAAACTGATAGACATAAAAGCTCACGTCTGGTAGGAATTCAGATTTATAGTGTTCTGCTTCAAGAGCTTGTTGTGGACTTTCAAAAGCTACTAATCCATATCAAATCACACCTGCTTTCTGACAAACATTGATAGAGGATATGGATATAGAAATGTGTTATCAAGAGGTAAACAGGGAATATGAACTTAAAAAGCATCTTCTGCTTGTTTTTCCATCCTTGCAGTAAGCTCAAGGACACATTTCCTTCCTCTCACTGAGGAAGAAATTGCTGCACTGTTATGTCAGCCTCATCAGATGGTAAAAACATGCCCAAAACAGGGACCCTCCTACTCTCTGGAATTGTATAGTCCAGCTCACCCCAAAATGACTTATTTCACATCAAAGCTCTGCTTCTGACTACAAAGGCAATCAGGTCAACCTGCTAGCATGCCCCTGCCCAGCACTGGCACAGGAACCTTACCTATTTCTCCAGGAACACGCTTGCCACTGAAGCGGAAGCATGTTGTGACATTGAGGCAGTTCACTGGCTGCAAGCCATCATGGCACTGAGGAGCTGTGATATTGATGGACGCAGGCAGGAAAATGGATATATCCATGGTAATGACAGGCCTGGATCTGGTGATCAAAGAGAAGTGAGACTGAGTTCAGATAGCAGTTTTCAGCCAAAAGAAAATCACATAAATTTGATAAACAGCACAATTTGAGGCAGACATGAAGAACAGAGTGTATTTGAACTGTAACATAAATTAGCACTTGTCCTAGCTGGCAAAGACTACTAGTGTCTGAATGAAAACTGTAATGTCAGCTTGAGGTTCAGTGTTCAGATGCAGACTGCGGGCAAGCAGCTGGAGAAACTGATAATGCATAATGGTAATCATCACAAATAACAAAATTAGCAGCACAACAGCAATTAAGGACAAGATCATGCAAGTGAGAATGTTTGCTAAGCAGCCTGGATGGTCAGGAACAGGTAGATAGAGACCTTAGGTTTCCAGAGAATGGTCTACAGTCAAATTTGTCACCTGAAAGTCAAAGAGTGAGCATAGGGATAGGAGATACATAATTTTTCTGAGTGTAAGAGGGACAAGAGACACCATATTCATGTTTTCTGGAGGAGGGAACATTCAGCTTATTCCCTTCCAGTAAGTGGTAAGGACTGAATCCTCTCTTGAAGCCTCTGACCTCTGTTTCAGGAGTCACCCAGTGCACTGTGAATGAAATATTTCTGCCCTTGCAACTCTGGCACCAGGTTATTGCTAATGACTATTCCCAGCTGAAGGTGACCCTGCAGAGCAAACCAAGTGCCATCAGAGTCTAGATGGGTCTCCTCTCTCACACAACACAGAATCTCTGACAGATCAATTGGGAAAAGCATGACAGAATCCCAGGCTTGCCCGAGTGGCCCCAGAGCAGGGCTTCAGCCCAAAATTTCACCGAGTGTTTTTCCTCATGGTTTTAATTCTGTACATGTTCAACATGAACACATTCTTCCGAAACTAACTCCAGTAGTGAAAAAAATGCGCAGCAACCAGCAGATTCACTTCTAAAGTAGTCCCAGCAGCCATCCAAGGCCAGACCACATAAGTAAACCACTTCAGGACTCTCACTCCATAAGCCATTTAATTTAGAGGCATGGGAGAGGAGGCAGAAAAGAGCAGGGATTGAGGTTACACCTAATTCATATTGACTTGAACAAGATTTACATCCACCTCTGAGACAGCTGCTCAGACTCTTTTACCACAGCCTGAAATAACAGTGTAAGTTCATATTTTGAGATGGAGGATGAAGATAAATGCTAACCCTAGAAATACATACAGTAACAGGGAGGAGGGAAGAACGAGCTTCCTAGGATCATTTCACACCTTTGGAGAAAAAATAAACCTCTTTCCAAATGCTTGGGGAGACAAAGAGTAAATGCTAGTGACTGAGCTAGAAAAACACTTCTCCTAGGAAAAAAAATACTCCTCCAGCCATGATGCACTCTGTGATTTTTCCTCAACATTAGCTCACTTGGTTATTCATTGGGGAAAAAAGCAGCGCATCTGTCAAATGGCCATGCAAACACACGAGCATTACAATGACAATCTGCCCCAAGTCACCGTAGCTTCCACCAAAGCCTTTACTATTACTTGGCAAAATTTCTGCTTGTTTTGGCAAAAGGACTTCATGAAGGCTTCTAGAAGGATGAGGAGGGAAAAAGAGAAAAAGCTGATTTCTTTATCCTACTCTTCTTTATCTGTACAGAAAGAGGGTCACACTGTAAATTAGCAGTAGCAGTGATTAATCAGGCTACCCACAGTCTGTCAGTAATGCACTGATTTCCTCTGAAATGCACAAGTATGAACACACAGACAGAGGTCACCATGCGGTTGCACTGTGTTGTTTCAAACATTACAGCAAGCGTTTCTGGTAGCCTTCCACTCCTGCAAGTAACAAGGCAGAAGAACACAGTTTTCTTGCTAATGGTTTCAGAGATATGGGGCTGCAAGTTCCCACCTGAGGGAGGCAGATATGCATAATAAAGTAGTAGAAAGCTCTTCAGAAGACTTGACCATCAAGATCGTTTCTCCCCTTCTCTCCTTTTTCCTTCTGTTTTAACTAGTTCCAACGGAAACAGAGTGAAGTGTTCCTTGCCCTGAACAGGAATCAGGCTGCAGCTCCAGCATTTGCCTTGCCAGTCTCATCACATCTCTGTATCTTCCATTTAAGATGCAGGAGTCCCAAGTGACTTCTGCTTCTAATGACATCTAGGTATTGACAGGATTTTGCTATTAAATATTAACAAGCGTCACAATGGAGCTACTGGCAAAATTCAAACTTCTCATTCCCTTCCTCAGGTTTGTGCATCTCAAGCCCACTCTTACTTTAACTCTCCTCCTCCATAACTTGGTGAACCAAGCTGACACACCTCTCTCCATCAAATTGAACAAGCAATTGCACTTAACTCATACACCTGAAAGAGCAGCCAAAATCATGTGCATTTCATTTCCCTAAAGACTCCTATTTCATTCTGAATCCCATTATAACTTGCAAAATTACATCCTGGCATCTAACACAGCTGGCTTGTTGCTTAACTGTGTTCCCTTAAATCATAATTTATTTACACTATGAAAATGTAAGAACAATAAAAAAGCCTTCCCCTACATTCAGAGCAACCTTTCTACAGAGGCACTAAGATGTAACACATCTTCTTCCAGCTCTAACCCTTTGTTTTCTTCATAGCCCTGTCTGTCCTATGTATTATCATCTCTCACTGAGATCTATAAATTCTTTGATGATGTCCATGTCTAAGGTTCTGCTTAAAAACTAATCCAGCTTTGTTCTTCTGAACACAGTAAACCAGGCAGAAAACTGGAGTGATGGAGGACTTACCCCATGTAAGATATAAGCAGAAAACAGACAAAAGAAGACAATAGCAGATGAAAAAGACATTCATCTCACCTCAGAAGTACCACATTGTCTGACAAGAAGGCTCCAACAGTCATATCTGAAATTTTTGTGACATTGAGAACAGTTACAAAGGAGGTATAGGATTCAGTTCTCTCAAATCAGTTGCAATACAACAGAGCATATATATCTAAAAAAGAAGCATTTTCCTGACCCAAATCAGCCAGTTGGTCCCTTCAATCATTGTGTCACAAGCACTATAACTGGAGGATTAGGTCTGTGATGTTACTTCTCTTCTACTTCATTGCCTGATTTTTATTATTGCTATTATTCTCAATCTCTTTCTGTTTTTGTTTTAAGATTTTTCATCATGACTGAGCAGCTTGCAAGAAACTTACAGCCTTAGAGAGATACTGAAATCATAGAATAGAATCATAGAATATCTTAAGTTGGAAGAGACCCATTAAGGGTCATTGAGACCAGCTCCCTGATCCTCACAGACCTACCTAAAACTAAACTAAACATATGATTAAAAGCACCTCATGACAGGCTTAGTCCTGTGACCATTTTCCCAGGTGTCTGTTCCAGTGACTAACCACCCTCTTAGCGAAAAACCTTTTCTTAATGTCCAGATTTGGTTCAACGTGCCACCAAAACGACAAATTGGGAACATAAGTCTTGCAAGACAATCACCAGTGAGCTCAGATTAACAAGAACCTTCTGCTTTAACATCTCACTCCTTCATCATGACTGCCCAAACACATATCAGCTCAAATTCTTATCAGAAGCTTTGAATAACAGACAGGAAAGGGAAGAAAAAGCTCCGCTATAGCAGGAGCTAGCAACCTGGAAACAACCAGCTTGTTTGCTCAGCCTGTTGCTGCATTTCCCCAGTAGCAGACATACCTGGATAACCATTGCTATCCATATCAACTCCCCCTGATATGGACTGGCCGAACATCCTCAGCATGGGGTTTACTGTTTGTCCGGACAGCTTCTGCAGCAGAAAAATACATGAGTGGCATTCATCAGTAACACAAAGAATCCCCTAAAAATAAATAAATAAATCCAAACCCTAAAAAAAAAAAAACCCTCATGCCTGATTTTCATGGTCACTGGAGGTCTTTCCTGTGCACTGGAAGTGCTGCACATCTGCACACTTCACCCACACAGCCCTAAGCGGGAAGGCTGTCAACTGCAGGAAGCACTTCTGCTCTGGGCTAGGAGGAGGCCAGTGTTCACTTGGATTAAAAAACACACCTGCATTGCAACCCAAGCGAAATTAAAAACACATTAAACAAATTTCTTTGGGGTGGAAGGTGGAATTTAACTTTTTTTTTTCTCATATCCTTAATTTCTGTAAGTACAAATTTTAGGCGGCGTCTTAACAAAATTAATGATCAATTGAAGAAGAAAATCCTGCACAACTGTTCCTTTTCACAAAGTTTGCCAGAGTATTCAAAGTCAAAATGATTAATTTTCATCCCACTTGGAAATTGTGGTTTCCATCAGCTATTATGCAATATTTTGTGTCAGTTTGGAAGCTGTATCTCATTTCTGCCTCCTCAATGCAAAGCTTAATTAACTTCGAACATAGCTTCTTTATTATTTTAATTACTAACACAAAAACTTTCTCTAAATGTTTTGAATTCTGAATGTCTTTGTCTGAAGCAAATTAATATATCAAAATCCCATTTGCTAAGAAAGCAATCAGATGCCTCCCGGCTCTCATTCATTATGCTGAGCCATCAATGCAAGGCCTGAACTTGAATCAACATCTGACTACAGATGTTACAGACAGAGGAAACCTAGCCTATAAAGTAATTCTGAGGCTGCTGCTGCACTTCACAGCTTGTGACATGCCACCAGCTTTTCCTGGCCCTCCCATAAAAGGGTGTAATACTGGACAAAAGGTCAGACAGGAAATTCATGGAAAAAAGACAAGTTGAGGGGAAGAAGATATCCTGCAGTCCTGACAGCCAGTTTAAAGGGAAACCAGTGCCCCACCATTTAAGATCTCCTTTTCCTACTCCTGGGCAGATAAGATTAAGACAACTGGAAGTAACTTCCTCCTTTTCACTACAGTTGCATTACATCTTGGGGGGATGCCAGTTAGGGTGGTAAATTGTGCCTGCAAGCATCCCAGTGGACATCTGCTGGCTATTATGACTTAGAAGGAAGAGGTATAATGCTGCTCTGCTTTTAAGTGCCATGAATGAAAAACAGCAGGCCACAAAGCCAATTAAGCTGCTTCTGCTCGTAGCCACCACTAAAGGTTCTAAAGGGACATGAGGGAACAACACTGAATGAGCAACTTAATGAAGAAAAGTAAGGGGAAGAAGCTAACAAATTGAAAATGGGGAAAAGATAGACCTCACAGGTTCTCATCCATCTTTCTCAGCTTATTTAAAAAGTGAAATTCAGGGCATTAAGATGGCTCAGGGGTATAGTATTAAGATACAAATTTGGGTTCAAATCCAGGGCAGGCAGGTAAAGAGTGGAAGCTATTACACAGCTCTTTTGGCTGCATGTGGGAGATGAACCAATGGTGTGGTGTGCGTCGTGCCCTGCAGCATACCCTGCCCATAAAGTGGTGCTCCCTCAGCTGCCCTGTGGCATGAAACAACGATAGGAATGCTATCAAGGGTCAATGACCACCCTCTTGAGTTGGGCTTTATCCCACTAACCAAGTGGAGAAGCACACAGAGCCATGGCTGCTGGCCTTGCTCCAGTGGGGAAGATCACAAGCAGGATGTTTTGCTTCCCACCCTGCTGATCTGTCCTCATTGAAATACGTAACATTTTCCCATGAATGAGCAAAAAATAAATCAGAAAATAGGATCTTTTTTCAGGAAAGCTGGAAAGCTCCAGATTTCTCAGCATCAGAGAAGAACTTCCCAACCAGGGGCTCTCTGCAAGAAACGGGCAGAATCCTCCACATGCCACATATTAGTGCATTTTAGATGTACCCATAAAGAGCCATTTAACTTCCCTTCTTTTTTAAAGACAGCAGCACATGGCATATACACGGTAAAAGGAAGGACCAAACCTCTATGGTCTGTTAGAAGAGTCTCCAATACAACCACTAAACTTCTTAATTCTCCTTGAACTGATTTATTGTGAAGGATCCCACCCAGCAACAAAACAAAACAACCAGAACTTCAAACACACAGAAGGAGGGAAGATTCAGGCTCTCAGAAAAGAAAGAAATGTGCTAGACAGAGACCAGGGGACACATGTTGTGCAGCATGAGCATAAATTTATGTTCTGTACTGCTTGGCTGCAGTAGCTAAATTGTACTGTGTCATCTCTGCACAAGATGCTATATAGTGTATCCTAGCTGAGATTTTACTTCATAATAATGGTCAGGGAAATTGCACCCACAAATAGCCTTGTGATATAGTCACATCACTAAGAGAGGGACAACAAGATGGGTAAACAGGCTTCTATAGGGCACAAGAACATCTTGGTGCCTCTTCCTTCTCACCACATCTGCTTCTGTAGGAAGGAAGTGCAACCTCCCAACTCCCCACTGACCTTTCCATACTCTGTGCACTCAAACCCCTCCAAGGTTTTTATTTCTCTTCTGCACTTGTACTATCTCTAAAAACTGACATTCAAATCCCAAGATTTCATTTGCTTAAAGAAGGAATCTACAGTTGATAACTGTAACAAAAGACAGTGAAAAATATCTTCTGATTAACATAATTTTACCCTACAGCACAGATATGGACAAACTTCGGGAGAAGCCATCTTCAAACAAGGACTGAGTAAAAGATGTAGAGCCATGATGAGGTTACCTATAAAGGGACCCCTAAATATGGTTCATTTCTGCAAGCGTTGGGAAAGTGATTTCAGATAGATATCACAAACAATAGCATCACATACCATAGAGTACTGAGGTACAATACCATTGGCATCCCCATGGTAAATGTACACCGCTCCTCTGTAGTTATCCTCCTTAGGTGCTCCAATGGCAACATCTGCAAAACAGTATAGATTATAAACATTTCATGTTCCAGTCCATTAATCAAACCTTTTCCCAATTTTAGAAGCCAGTTATCTATAGGAAAATAGCTCCCCATGATGAAGATGATCAGCAGCTCATGTGGACCTGGCTAGAAGGAATTGTTTGATTTAATGAAGAGCTCATGTTAAGATAAACTTTAAAAAACACACAACTGTATATGAATTTTTACACGCATGTGGCTATGTTGTGCCTAATTAGAGACACATGTATGCTGTGTGTGTGAAAATGTGTGTTTATTAACCAGAAACCATGCTTAAAAAGTTAATTTAGAATCCTTCGTATCAAAATCTCCAAGCAAGGCAGACATCAGCTTTGTGAACAAACATAGCACTGGCAAAACATTTCTTGCAGCACTACACTACATTAAGTTTACTGGAAAATCCAAAACCAAAATGAGGCTGGGCATGGTAAATGGATAAGCAGGGAGAAAAAAAGGCATCGAGGATGCACTTTCAAATTGCATTTGATCCAATTTAACCGCAAACGCTTTCAGAAAGAGTGATCCCACCTCCCATTCTCCTCACCTAGTTGGACTTTGTGACTATACAGCTGCTAAAATTAAAATCTTCCCAATGGCTTCCTACTGCAGACTGATCCAGCTCACTCCACAGTCTCTCCATCATCACAATTGATCCACAAGCAGCAGCAAGAACATACAAATGCATGTCCAAGTGCAGAGGAAGAGTATGCCCAACATTTGTGAGGGCAACCTGCAATGAAGCTGCGTTAGGCTTAATGTAATACCACACCCTGAGTGGCCTGGAAGAAATAAATCCAGGCACACACTGAGCAAGTCAGCTTTTGTTTGGAAGTCCTTAATCGGTGCTGCCAGAATTCAAGGCAGAAAAGGCGTCAACATCAACACTTTGCTCTCACCTATTGCTATCACTGCATGGGGCCTCACACTGAGCAGCCTGTGAAAGGAGCAGGGGTAGAATAAAGCAAAGAACAGAAATTATTAATGGAGCATATGTTATCATGAGTGAGAAGCTACTGCTTAATTACACTTCATGATAAGAAATACAATTATGTCATCAAAACTGGAGAGGTGTGAAGACAAAAAATGGGAAAGAAGAAAGAATTCAGGTGTGCTTCTGTTTTGTTCAGGGCATGGGTATTTAAAGCCTTCTATAAACGACGGGGAAGAAGAAAATGCAACAGCAAGGAAAGCAAAGCAACATTAATGTGATTGGGGTGTGAGCTGCGTGAGTATGGACTAATCTCAAATCCAGAATAATTAGCTACAAAAGGCTTTATCAGACAAATCCTACTGAAGCATAATTATCCTTATCACGAGCTCTGAAGGAGCAATGGATACCACATTGCTTTCAGCCATGAAAAGAGACCAGTGGTGCCACCAGTCCTGCTGGCATTTCAGGAAGAAAGCACACCAACCTGGGAATCCATCATCATCAATGTCATCGAGCGCAGCCATGCTCTCTCCAAAGTGTGCATTGTAGGCACTGTCACCATCCAGGACAAGCTGCTCTTCCAGCACTCCCTAGCAAGCAGGAAATAAAACAGGGTCAGGGAACTGGTGCGGGCCCTGGATGAGGCAAGCCTTCCCATGGGAGCCATCCAAGTGGTGGGAAGCACCTGGGAACAGCTGCAGCCTGACTCCCGCCCTCATTGCACACAGATCACCCAGGTGCTGGGAATCTAATTTATTTGGGTTTCTAACCTTCTGTATTTCACTTTGGGGGGAGAGGGAAGAAAAAGGAATGCGTTAGTGATATAACTAAAATGCTAGATTAACTGAACTCAGTGATGTAACGAAATGCAGTCATAGGGCTTGGTGAGCTCATGAAGGTTTCCAGATGCCTAAAACATACCTAACATCCCAAGGCTTGCTCTACTGGCAGATTATATCCAAGGAGCAAAAACCTCAGTCCAGACTTAGTCAAACTAAACTGCAGTGAGTGAAGGAAAATTTTCCCCTAAGCAAAGAACATTTGGGGAAATGGATTTGAAAACTTTTTAAGTATTGGACAGAAGGATTAAAGCAAAGTCCCCAAAAAGCCTTCTGAAATGAAGAATAAGGAAAGAGATTTACTGAAATAAAGGGACAGAGGAAAGTTCAAAATAAGCTTTGTACTCCTATGCCACAAGCAGCTTCATACGGATCTGGACTTTCTTGCCCACCCACTTTCTGGTCAGATACATTGGCTTTAGTTTCTTGCTGTCTTATCCCAATGGAAAGGGAACATTGCCACGAGAAAACAAAATTCAGTTATGCAATGTAACTGAGGTACCCATCTCCAGGGTTGTTTTGGTTTGGTTTTGCTTTCTTTGTGAATGAGAGTAAACTGCCCTCTGGAACGTGTAATAAAATCTTGTACTTGGCTGCGGGGACTTGCTGGCTTTAAGAAAACCCCACATAATGAAGTTGAAACACAACAGAGAGGGCAGGCCTGCATTTGCGACTTACTTATTTCTCTGCAGTCCTCACAGGAAAGGGCAAACAAAAGTGTATTAAATCTAGCACCACTGTGCATGCTTGTATGATGAAGCAGTTTCTTTGATCTGATGCAGCAACCTCTTAAGCAATGGCGCTTGCAGAATGAAAGAGCTTGAAATGCCCAAACCCCAAAATAAAACCCACTATCCTGCAAACTACTGCTCCTGCAAGTAATTTGTGCTGTAGGAGTATAAGAAACTCCTACTAGCTTCCTGACTACTTTATAAAAGATAAAAAATGAACTCCTGCGCACTCTCACTGCAAGCAGGAAATGATGGCTATTATCTGCTTGGCATTCTACACCCTATCCTGAAGATTGAGCAGCAACACTGCTGGGACAGCCTGAGAACTGAACTGAAAGTAAAGCTCATTTAAAAGAGGAGTAATAACAGAAAGTAAAATCACACCAGAAGTAATTCTGAAGTGTCCCAAATGCTGCCTATAGGACTTGGGATGAATGGCAATCCTAGCACAAACAAACCTCACACATTAAAGTACACATAATACTGGTGAGGCAAGTCCATAAGAACGGCTGGTTTGATGCAGCAGGATTGGCACCTGAATATTAAGTATTTAACAATGTGCAAACAACCATTGTTTTCCTATAAATACAACGTCAGAATGATCACGTTTTGATGATATAAGAAAGCTCAGGCTTTTCCAAGACTGTTGTTCAGTTATGTGAAATTCAATAGTACCAGCTGATAAGAACTTCCCCTAAAGATAACATGAATTCAACCTCTGGTTTCTCTTCACAAAGTCTCCTAAGTCCCCAGACATCTGTGTTGTAATTTCTAGGTCTTAGTGACCACCCAAAACACAAAGGGAACTCAGTCAAAGCTGTTGACTCCTACTTGGTTTTGGTATCAGATTCATGTAAAGCCACAAATACCACCAAGTTTCAACACAAACCCAGAAACTTCCCCAGACCTCCTCAAAAGATTCACAGCTCTGTGATGAATGCAGGCTGGTGTCTGGGAAACCAGGATACCAGACGAGTTTTCTGTGACTTCATGCTCTGCTAGAGACATCCAGAGCCCCACTGTTTCAGATATCAAGTTTCTCCACAGAGCGTTAGAAGGACTTTAGTGTTACCTTGCCCGCACCCACACCCTCATCCCTTACCAAGCCTCTCCTGTCCATACTCACGTTTCCTCTGTTGATATAGACTGTGACTTGACCTTCATCTCTGATCTCAGAAAACATAGGTGCTCCGACCAGCAGGTCTGATAACCCGTCAGAGTTCAGATCAACTGCACATAAGGAGGAGCCAAAGTAAGAGCCCATCTGTAACCAAGCCGAGTCACAACAAAGCATTCAGTATCTGCCCACACACAGGAGGAAATCATTTAGGCGTGTTTTCTTGTTTTAATTTCAAATGATGACTTGCTGCTTTATCACTCACAAGCACTCCTAAAGATAAAGCTTAGGGAATGATTCTGGCAGGAATTAAACACTTTACTGTAACAGTGCATCAGCTTGGATGCTTTAACAAAAGAATAAAATTTATACCTTTATACCCTGTGACACGCTTAAGTGAGACACTTAAAAGAGCTTTCACTTGTCAAATGCTTAAAACCAGGAAGGGGTGAAATAAATTTCCTAAACCAAGACCTGGCAAGTGATTACTCATGGCCATTGCCAGATTTCCTAAAGAGACTTGAAACTGGGTATCTTTTGGGGGTGTGATAAAGAAATAAAGAATAGAAAAATATCTAGGGGTAGGGTATCCATGAAAAGGGGCATCTAAAATTACTTCTTGATTGTGGTCTGGCCTCCCCTGCTCTATTTGTACCTCTTTGTATCAGTCACCTTCAAATAGCAGTACTGGCTGTGGGGTTTGATCATAGCCTTTCTTCTTGTGTACAGGCAGATGAGTTGACATAGAAAGACTTTTAAAAAACCCTTTTTAGTTGATACACAAAAAAACTGAGTGCCACTTTCAATCTACAGATATTACTGATTGATAAAACTTAATTGCTTAACTTTAAGAAATCCACTAATTTCACTACTTGATTTTTGATACATGTCAACGTTAAATGCTAACAATCTCTCAACCAGCACCCACATTACAGGATGAGCTCAGGGGGGACCTTATAACGATCTTCCAATACCTAAAAGGAGTCTATAAGCAATCTGCAGAGCGGCTTTGGCAAGAGCATGCAGTGAGGGAATGGTTATAACCTGACAGAGGGGAGACTGAGATGAGCTTTTAGGCAGAAGTTCTTCTCTGTGAAGGTGATGAGGCGCTGGCACAGGGTGTTCAGAGAAGCTGTGGCTGCCCCATCCCTGGCAGTGTTCAAGGGCAAGTTGGATGGGGCTTTGAGAAACCTGCTGCAGTGGAAGGTATCCTGGCCCATGGCAGGGGGGTTGGAACTAGATGAGCTTTAAGGTCACTTCCAACCCAAACCAGTCTGGGATTCTATGATTATGACTTTCAAAGCACATTTAAACACAAGAAAGAGATGCAAAGCAAGAATGATATTCCACACTTATTTCATCCACTTCTCCTAAGGTACCACAAGGCATACTCTATGGGACCAGCTACGAACCACAGTCTCAAAATTAAAAGCAACTTCCACAGGAAAATTGGAAAGATACAACTTCTGACTTGAAATTGAGAGCTGTTTACATAGTAGGAAAGATTGTGGTTACAGGAATTCTTAGTTAGGTTAAAAAAGATGAATCGTATATCTTGTATGCTTTTACATTCCTCATTGTGGATCTCAGGCCTTCTATGCCTGATAAATTTAGATGCACCAGGAAGAGCTACAGGGCTTGCAGGAGATGGGGAACAGCAACTCTGTTCTATGAAGTCCATAAAGTTTAAAAGCTGCTAAATATATATAGCGGGGTGAGTTAAGGATAGAGTTTCAGTTTGTAATTCAGATTTCTGTGTTTGTGCGGGTTTAAGGTCAGACCTCAAACATCATTTGATGCCAGTTATTTTGTAGCTCAAGCTCCCTTGGGGATTTTTTATTTGTTTATTTTTTTAATCCACTTAGGTTTTACAACAGATTTCTCATGGGTAAGGGGCAAAAGATATGAGAAGTATTTCACTATGTATTCCAGCGGTTTCCAGGGAAAGGTTATTATTTACTTGACTGCAACATGGTATGCCTGCAGCGTGAGTGAGTTCACCGCGCTGTGAGAACCTGATACTTTTCACTTAACATGTATAACAAGGCACTGGGTTCTCTTTTTTCTTGCCCGTATTTGATTTCCTAGCTCAACCTCCAGCAATAAAAAAGAGATGGAAGAAACTGGCCTGCTTTAAACTTCTGTTGAACAAGAATGTCAGAACAATGAACTTTCGCACCATCGAGAAGGACACAGCAATTTGTGAGAGCTTATTTCCAGGCAGGGCTCATTGCTGAGCATGTCTGGTTATATTTCAATTACAAAACAAAGGAAGGGTGATTCAGGACAGCCTTCTTTTTCCAATAAAGTTCTCATTTGGATTGTAGAGAATTTGTAGAAGACATATGGTAGGGGGGGGAAGGAGGAGATAACAGCCTACAAGTATTTGAAGGATGTAAATAGTTGATTTTTAAAGTTACATATTACACAATTGAATGAAAAAGGATTCTGGCTGAGAGCTGGAAACTTCCTGATAGCTCTGTTTATTAGGTTGAGGAATAGTTCTCTAGGAGCATATCCTTAGGGACATTTAAAAATCAACAGAGAAAGAAATGAACAGGAAGCAATCAAACACACGAGATGCCTTGAATAAACTGGGAGGTCTTTTCCTTTCAAGATGTCTTCAGTTCTGCTAATGCAGTGAAAGACAAATTTTGGAGGCCCTAAAATACAAGTCCCACCTCACAGCCTTGCAGTTTTCTCCTGTTCCAGGCATGGGTTTTGAGACTGTTTTGTTGGGAAAAAGATAGCAAAACATGCTAGCAGTCCCAATTTGATGATACAGTCAAACACTTCATATCCGTCTGAGAGTAGCAGGTCTTCCCACAATCAGAAGCCATCAGTTTTCTTCTGTATTTCCAGGAGAACACAGGCAACCCCAGGTCAGAAGTATCATCTCCTCACTGTGTTATTCCCAAATAAGAAGTCTTTTTATTGTTACCTATAGTTAGGCACACCGCCCACTTTATTTTCCCTGCAACACATCTCCAGCAAGCCCCCAGTGAAGAGCACAAGCTGTTGCCCCCTCAAACACAACACTGCATGTGGAGGGGGAGCTGGATCTCACTAGCATTCACTAAAATTAATGGTGAATGCAATTCAGCAAGAGCAAAAGGCAGAACTGATTTATGGTGAGAAGAGGGAAATGGCAACCTCTTGAGGTAATGAAGCTGATCCTCCATAAAACAGCATAACTCCTTGTCACATAGAAAACCAGATTGGGGCTCTTGTAACACACTAAGGTTCAGGCTACCCACATCTCCCAGTAACATCTCAGAGGAAATCTCTGTGTGTAGGCTCACTGGGCACCCCACGTCCCACATCTCAGAAGGCACTGCTACAGCTGCATAAGGCTAAACAGAATCATTTGTACAATTTTAAGCAAGACATTTCATGTCAGCCATGTGGGCACTGAGCAGACATTGCAATCATGACTGCTGCAGGAGAAAGGGTATACAACTGATCTGAACAGTAGGTTTAGCTCTTCTGGGATGATAATTAAAACCAGAATTTGCTTGACAACTCTTGAAGCAGTGGAATGAAAATGATGCTGAGATGACCCTGCCATTATTTGCCATTATTTGCTCCTTCTTTACCTCTTAAAAGAAAATATGCATAAATAAAAGCTCACCTTTTTTCCTGAAGCCTGAAAAATCTTTACCAGAGAGCCTGATAGTCTGTCTGTTCTGAAAATATAAACCTGAAAAGTGAAAGAAGAAAAAAGTCAACCAATAATAACTACAACACACAAAATGGTGCAGTATTGTTGCTTCCTAAATAATATCTAAATCATGATCATGGACATTGCCAAGATCCAATGTCATGACCACTTTAATGCTCAGTATTCTTTCAAAAGACAAAACATAGAGGTCCTCGGTTTTGTTATGAATCACAGGCCTCTTACTGTAAAAAATGCTTGAATATCTTGTCATCTGCATTTTTTGGTGCTGCACAGTCTTGTATTTAAAAGCAAGTTGTAAAGGAACTTTCCAACTCCTAACAAGTGGCATCTGGAGGCTGCCTGGAAATGGTAAAAGGCTGAGAAGGCAAAACCTGCTTTCCTTCCTTTGTCCAGCCTTCCTTTCTCAAGGACACATGCCTGCACGTACTGCACTGCAGACTTCATGATGCTTTAGCAAAGGTCAGAGTAGAAATCCCCATTGGACCACCCAAGGCATTTGCACTGTTTCTGTCTGAAACAATCCGTAAATCAGAAAACTACTCAAAACATAGTTCATTCATTACTCGTTTCCACAGGAGAAACTGTTTAATCAGGAATTCCCAGGGATAAAAATATTGATATGAGCTCTATAACAGATCTTGTACCAAAATTTATGGCCTAAAATTTATGGCTTGTAGATAGGGGCTCCCTTTGACAGCAAGGCTGGTTCTGTTAGCCTTTGAGGCTCCTCCAGCATTTAACAGCCTCCCTCCTAGCAGGTACTCACAGTCTGCAGGACAGAGGATCCTTACTTGCAAGGCCACGTGGCAGAGCCAAGCCCTTGACATAGTTGATTATGTGGCAAGTTATTAATAGGTGGCAAGACCGAATTCAAAGCTGTTCTCAGCCGAGAACACAACATAGATTTACTGCAGACAGTTGCTCTAGATATAAAGGATTCCCTAGGTTTTTGCAGTGCAGCAAGAGCATGTTGTCAGGTGTCACAACCCCAAACCCAGCCTAACTGATACTCTTTCTTGCTTATTTGGGAGAAATGACTGAGTTACATTAAGAATCTTGGCTTTACCTTCAGTGAAAAGGGTGTGACAGTGCTAACCATTTTCTGTGAGGGAAGTGGAAAGGATTAGCTTATTAAAAAGTGAGTAAAGCACAATAGGACTGCTCAGAATAATGTCCTGTACTCAACACCTCTTACAGTCCTTTTGCCATGTGTTCCTGCTACCCACATCCCATGCCAAGGGAGGATAACAGAAGCTTTTACAACTAGAGCAGCAGTCTTTTAAACTATAGGAGCAGGTATTTCTCATGGATCTCACATTAGCAGCTGGTTCTTTCTCCCTCCTTGTACAGAAATTAAATCTGTTCCACTAGGAAACAGGTTGGGAGGAAGGTCCATTGGAGCAGTCATAACAGAGCACCTAGGATAAGGAAACTGTCTTTCCCATGTACATGTCCCCTCAGTAGCAACTGCGCTGCTACTATATCCCATATATCCTAGTCATGCCAGATCAGGTGATGTACCAAGTTCATCCTCTTCTTTTCTGTTTTCTCCCCTTGTGCTACTACCTTCTGTGACATGTTATTACTAAAAATAACCTGCCTAAATCAAGGGATAGTGTTCATGGTAGTGGAGAACTCTAACTCCTCATGGTACTGGAGACATTCCACACCAGTTCATGTTCCTCTGGAAAAGAGCCAGAAGGACAAAGATGGAAGGGGGCTGCAGGACACCTCTACTCAAGTACATGGTGACAGCAGGTCCCCAGAGGTTTGGATTTCCAAGAAAGGAACAAAAGCAGACCCTTTATCTCTTCCCTCCATCTTTCCACCTCTGTTTCAGAGGTGTATAAGGGTCAGAGTGCTCACCCTCAACTGGCTCCCTTGATAGCAGCTGCATACTCATCACAGGAACACCAGGCACACCTAACTCACCAGTCATTTCCATCTAGCAATTTGCTTGCTTACATCTTTGGGGCATCAAACATATACTGCCTACAGGAAAACCATGGGGTTTTTTTCCCTTCTCAAAAGAATATCAATCACCAAGATTTTGAACCACAGCTGGCAGAAACCCAGATTCTAATACACTAAACTTGGATGTATTATGAAGTTTTAAGAGGGAGAACAAATCACCTAGTAAATGGCTTTTCATGCTACTAGAGATGCTACCCTGAAGTAAGTACTGAAATAGTCAAAAGTATGAATAAAACAAGCAGAAGACAAACTCTTTTTTCCCAAGTATTTTTTCATTTCCAGGCAAGGTTTGAGTGATGCCTGTATGTTACAAATCCCAAACATAAACTGTGTGAAAGAAACATTACCTGTGTCTGGTTATAAGCAACTATTGTAAGGATTGGGTGGGAGAAAAAGGGAAGAGAGGGTTGATGACTTTACCACACCACCTCACCTCTTCTCTGCTAAGTGCCTCAAAACTACCCTGAATGCAAAAATCTGCTGGCTTCTCAGACATGTGGGAATTGCACCAAAACTGCTGGTTTTGCCCCACTGCATCAGAGCACATTAGTGTTTGAGAAAAAGCCGCACCTTTCCGATGCCTCCATCCTGGGGAGCTCCTCCTACAACGTCCGTGCTAGTCGGCTGGGAGAAATGACCTGCTGTCACTGCATATCCTGTGAGAGCAGATGGGATGGGAAAGGAGGGACAAGATAAGTAAGTAAATAACCATGAAAGGGAAGAGCCTGACGAACAGGTCAGCCAGCTGGATCACTGCTCCTCCTGAGCCGCACACTGTTAGTGTTCAACAACATTCTGCTCAGGATGTGCCAATATTTTGCTCAAAAGCTCATAGTAATGAGAAACATAGAACCAAGTAGGTTGGAAAACACCTTTAAGATCATCAAGTCCAACCATACCCCAGCACTGCCAAGGCCACCACCAACCTGTATCACTGAGGGCCTCATCTACACGGTGTATGAACACTTCCAGGGATGGTGACTCCACCACTGCCATGGGCAGCCTGTTCCAGTGCCTGAGCACCTTTTCAGAGAAGAATTTGTTCCCAATACCCAGTCTGAACCTCCCCTACTGCAGCTTGAGGCAGTTTCCTCTTGTCCTACCACTTGTTACTTGGGAGAATAGACCAGCCCCCTCCTGGCTCCATCCTCCTGACAGGTAGTTGTAGAGAGTTGTATGAAGTGACAGTACGTCCCTCAGTACCCTTCTGAAACCTTAGAGAAGAAAGGGGTGCGTGCAGCTGGGTGAGGGACACACGATTCAGGTACATGGAACAGTTTGGTAGCTGTGAGTCCAGAAAGGGAAGAAAGAAACCAGGAATAGGCACAGACAAAGACAGCAAAGAAACTACATCATTGCAGAGAAAGTGTCACATCAAAGAGCAACAGTCTCACATTGACCAGACAGAAGTGTCCTCCTTTGGCTAAAATCACTGCCTATGAAGGCTTGGAAAATTACATGCCTTTTTGGTTGGGAGAGGCAAGCAGAGGACAGTGGGAAAAGAGGTCAGAGATGTTAATGCCTTAAAGAGATTTTTGTTTAGGCAAGAAGAAAAATGGGAGGATAGATCAAAGAAAAAAACAGTGTGTTTGAAAGAAGCAGATCACAGATTCAATCTTATTTGATATATTAAAATGATATGTAATAACTAAAGATGGGTAGAGCGCTTTCCTTCTAAGGCTGTCTTGTATTTGCCTTGCTCATCTCCTATAAATTATGAGGCTCTTGCCTACATGGTAACACTATAATTCAGGTCTATCAGTGCCAAAAGCTATTTATGTCCTCAAATACGTATATATACACTCCCATTTAGCTATCACCAAACAGTATCTTCCAAGTGGTATATTTCTGAAGACTAAAGGTTAATGGGAAAATGAGAGGTCAGAATGAGTCTGTAGTTAAACAATATTAAACTACTGACTGCTGGAAAAGCCTTCTAAGTCTCAGCAGTCTTAGGCACTGGGGATTAAGTGGAAGCCTTTAAATTAAGTGGTTTAGACATCAGCTGATTTTCAAGCAAGAAAAAACGAGTAAAAGATGTACTCAAACCTAAAGCAAATCTTTTCACAACCTTCTGCTGTTAATGGCTCACTTTTGTGATGCTATTTTTGTTGACATGAATTTGTATCTGCAACATACATTCTGCAACTGTGTGTTGTACCCATTTTAAAGTCTGGTGTAAATAGGCACAGCCTAGCCACTGAAAATTTGTCCATCACAGGACAAAGGCAGGAATGTAGAAGGCATACTACCGTCCAACATGCTTTGCAGTTGAAATGCAGTTTCAGTATCAACTTTACAGCACCAAAGCCCTGAAATCTGTTGGACTGATCCATTCTCACATTGAGCACCAGAGAGCTGCTTACCGAGGTATGTGTACCGCCTGCCTATCATGGCATCGTCATTTAGCTTGTAATATGTGTTGTCAGTGAGATTCAGTACTTTGACAGTTCCTGTCCAATAATAAGATCCCGGTGCACCCATGATGACAAGCTCCTACAACAGGAAAAACAGAAAGGTGTGGGGAAAAGGATAGGGAAATAAATAATTACTGGTCAAAACTGGATAAAATTTCGTATTTTACACAGTAATTATCAAGGGATGGGATATTAACTTAAAACACCAATTGTAGGACCATTCATATCAATCTCCATTCTGTGTGTATCCTTCCAAATACGGAGGTCACAGCATACACCTTAGAGACACATGGTCTTGCTTTTTATGGTCCACTTATTCTCAGCCATCCTGCCACTTCAACAGGCCTTCCTCAGCCTTGCCAACCATCAAACTCATCTCTGATAAGACAGTCCTCCTAAAAATCTCTCTCCACCTGCTGCCTTCTCCAACCATTCTCCAGAAGACCTGAAAACCCTCGCCAAGGGACAGAAATGCCTCAGCCCATCCAGAGCCACCATTCAGCTATAGACCACGTCCTGATGCTGGCTGACATGCTACACTAACCAGTCATGAAGGATACAGCACAAAGGATTGTAATTTTACAACTATGAAGCTAAAGACTTGCCATGCACACAGTGAACAAGGTGTGTGTTACATGACGGCTGGTACATTTTGCCTTGACTGTCATTAGATATGCTCTGCTCTTCAAGAGACAACCTGGCTACAGCTCATTAGGATCACCCAGCCTGATTCAGAATTTCAAAAGACTAGAAATCTGGCAAAGCTTGACCCAGTATCCAAAGGGAAATGCTCATGGATAATGCTTTTGAAGCAAAACTCAAGGGCCATTTACATGCAAGAGAGATTGAGAAAACATTGCCCCAAAGCATCCAGAATCCTTGCAGGAAAACAGTACTCCTAGATGTGGTTTTAATTACCTTCAGCAAGGGATCAAATTAAGCCTGCGGAGCATTAAGCCTAGGTAAGCTCTCCACCCCTGGAGCAGACATGAAGACAGCTGCTTTGACTCACATCTCCATTCAATGCAAGGCCATGAGTGGCCTCCATCCTTGTGGGAAAATGCTCTCACGGCTGGGATCCCTTCGGGCAGCCAGTTACAGCCAGTGGCAGATGTTAAATGAGGGATTTTCCTAATAAGACTATTATTAGGAATAACAGGGACAGGACTGAAAACCCAACCCAAGAACAGAATGAGCTTGGCAACAGCTTTTTCCCTTGGGAGGGCCATGCCCTCGAGGTCAAGGGTCATTTACCAGCAGGAACAACTACCATCAGCAATGCTGAATATACGATAGGGGCTTGCCTGTTTGACCCAAAAAGCCATTTATCTGCATTTCCTGCTCAGTGAGTTGCCATCAGGTTGAAGCAATGAAAGTTCAAAGATATCTTTTGAACTAGGGTAGCAAAGGAGGAATTAAAGCATGGGAACAGAAAAAGACTGGAAAGAGCAGACAAGCCAGGAAACAGCTGCTGCTGTCTCAGTATCCAGTTATCAGACAGTGCCACTGTGGCAACATTGCCTGCCATCCCACTTCACTCGGAAATCACTTTCTGCCATTTCATGGAGCACACTTGTATCAGCCTGGACAATGAATTCTGCAGACCTGTGCACATATAAGAAGGGGTATGGATATACTTGACATGACAGTAATAAAATACACCAAAAAAAAAAACAACCCTAAAACATTACAAAAAGACATCAATACATACATAAGGGAACAAATTCATCCTTGACACAACTAAACATTCTTGATATTCTTTCCTGGACAGTAGCTCATGGTCCACTATCTAGAACAGCTCTGGAGCATTTACTTTATCATTTTAATTCTTGCCCATCTTTTTGCAATAAAGAACTGAAGTAGAAGTGGAAAAAAAATATTTATCTTATGAGTGTATATATAAATATATATATATAGATACGTACACCCACATACACCAACAAAGCCATTTAAGGAGAACTGGTTTACATCATCCCTTCAAGAGTTAATATTAGCCACAGAAATATCTTTATCCAAGCTTTGGGATGTACCCAACAAAAATATTCCCTGAGGACATTTCTCAGAGTCAATTCATTCACTCTTGTCCACAGACCATGAATCACCAATAGGCCTATATATGAACCACTGGGCAGGCATGATGAAAGATGCAGGTGCCCATGGGGCTAGATGATGCAGGAGGCTGTTTGCTGGCTAGAAGGGACCATTCTCAGCATTCAGCCCTCTGTCCAAGCCATGCTTTGGGCTGCCCTCCTGGGTCATGCAGCAGGAGAGCTGCTCACCAATCCCATTCCTTCCATGTGTTCACCCCTGCTCACCTCTGTGAAGAAGCCCGCAATCCCTGCCTGGCACGAGCCATGCTCCTCCCCATACTTCTTCTTGTACTCTGGATGAAGAAGGGAAGAAAACAAACTGTGGTCATCCTCAGCACAGCACACATTCTCCACCCAAGCCATCTGCATCGCTAAGTGCACAGACTGGAGAGACACCAGCATGCAAGGATCTGCCACCAGCGTGCACCATGGCAGCATCCCCACCCACAGAAAAGGGCAAAGCAAGGGGCCTGAAGCTAGGGGTACAGACAGGGAGATACTAAACAAGCAGTATCAGAGTAGCATGATAGGTGCAGCATCACACCAGTAAAGGTGCCTCTGGCAGCCAGATGGGAGCAGCTGGGAAGGGAGGAATAAAAGCTGACACACATGCCTGTGTGCTACTGACCCAGACAACAGCCTTATCTGAGGGATGCTGGGGTCTGCTGCTTTGCATGGCCATCTGCTCAGAGCTGTCAGTTCACCGGGGACCCAATCAGTATCATTTCTGTATTTTATGTAGCAAATGTTTCCCTATCAAACCTGAGGAATTTTGATTTGATCTTTTTGTAGAAGAGGAAAAAAATATTTTTTATAGAAATACATGGTGGGGGGGAGGAATCACTTTCCACCTGCCTTTAATCCAAACATTTTCCATTTAGGAACATTTGAAACTTACAGTCAGATCAGAACTTTCACAGATTTTATTTTCCAGAGCATTATTTCCACATATTTACCATACTAATGAGCGGCAAGCTTCAGCATATTGCTACTACCTGTAAATTCCAGTAAATCAGGCTCCAAAACCATCCACCATATAGCCTGGAAACTGAATTTTATTTATTTTCTCTTAAGTAAGCTCCATTAACTCATTGATAAATGCCAAAAAAAAAAATCTAGTGAAATCAATGAGTAAATTATCTCTTTGGAACCAAGCAAGTTCTTTTTCAGTTGCACTTTATTTTATTGAAGATTAAAAGGAATCAATCATAAACTGCTGCCTTAGCACAGATATGCTACACATAAATACACACACCACATTCCTCCTTTAGATATTATATATAGTCTCTTCCTACCATCATAAAGATGCTCAGATTTTAAGGAATTTGCTGAGGTCATACCAGTTGGACAGGGAGAGGTTTAATTGGAGAGACGATGCACAACAGTGACTTGATTCACAAATTACAGCCCAAATGCCTGATGCCCTTGCCCGAGGCAGGGTCCTGCCAAAGCAGATGTGTGTCACAGCAGACCAGGAGAGCCAGAAGCACACTTGAGATTCCTCATGGGAATGCACAATAGCAATTCCACTGAGAAATGAAGCCTATATTTGCTCACAGCTACTCAGAAAGTGTTGGGACTCTGAATTGCCAGCTCTCCATGTACAGTCTCCCACAGAGCCAGGCACTCCACGCCTGGGAAAAAAGTATTTGTTTATTGATATGAAGGTTTTTTTATGCAGGGAGCTGAGGAGATGAGGTTTGTCCCTCTGGCATTTCCTGCAAAATAATGTCGTTCACATCCTGAAGGCACTGCCTCCACTACAGCTGGATTCCCACCCTGGCATAGGATGAAATGCACCAACTTCAACATCTATCCCATTCACAAGCTTTCACTTGAAGCCAAGGGTTTTCCTTTACAGAATGCTCTGAAGTGTGGACAGACCTTCTCTTCACAGTCATGCTCTTGACCTTAGTGTAATTCAAAGCAAAATGTCACTAGATCCATGGAAGTCTTGAAGTATCTTTTTGCCTTACCTGCTAAAATAGGCAGGAGGCTTTTGTGTGATGACAGAGCTCAAGGCTTTAGAGACTTCCTTCTTAAATCCCACTTCATAGGATATACTGAAGGGGCTCAGGTTGATGATCAGGGAGCCTGAAAAGCCACCCAAGGAACATGAAGAAAGAAGACTTCTTACAGGCCCGTTTCTTTGGAGAGCAAGCCTCGACGGCTCAACGTGTCAGGCACATAACTACTCACTGCACATATGCCTTGCTGACAATTTGATGGATTTAAAATGTTGTATTTCCCTATAAAATTGTATTACATTTGGCTCACGGTTTCTTTTAGAATCCCCTTTGAAAAAACAGATGGTTCAATTTGCTTTATAATGAAAGAGAAAACTTGCCATAGGATATTTAACTTGCACAACAAAAGATCTGGATCTTTCAGCAACACGTGAAAGCACCAAACATGATATCAGCTTTTAAACTAAGAGAGAGGGGATTCAGGATGGATGAGTACATGTGTACAGTGTCAGGATGGACTGTGTACAGTGAAGGTGGCACAACAGTGGCACAGGTTGCACAGAGAGGTGATGTATGTGCCATCCCTGGAGATATTCAGTGGAAGGCTGGATACGGTTCTGGGCAACTTGACCTAGTTGAAGACATCGCCGCTCGGGGGGTTGGACTAGATGAGCTTTGAAGGTCCTGTCCAACCCAAAACATTCTATGGTTCTATGATTTCCCAGCTTGAATGTCTCCAAACCATCACTCCACATAACTTCAGCCACCTGAGAGGCCACATCCACATGGGCCTGTGAGTGCAAGTGATTCAGATCACTGAAGCTCACCCCTTAATTTGGCAGCAAAGGAAAACCAAAGGCATGCAAAGCCATAGGACAGCAGAAGGAATGGCAGCTGCTTCAGCAACAGAACAAGGCAGTCATAGAACAGTGATAGATAGATCTATAGCTTCATGTGCATGTGTTCAAGCATGCAAAATTGCTTTGTTTCTTAGGATAAATAGAGGATTTTCTTCTGATAAAACAATACATGCAAAAAAATGAAACCATTTCTCCAGTCAAGTTATTGAATTCACTGCATGTTTTATTATAGTACAAATTTTGTCTCCTTTAAAAAACAAGAAAACAGGGAGACCAATTGGGATCGACAAGTAATCTGAACCAAAAGTCCCAACACCAGAGAACACAACACAGCTGATATTCATCAACAATATATGTATTAGAAAAGGACACAAACACACACATTTTTGTTTTCATTGTCAGGCCAATGAAAAAAACAATTACTCCTTAGATGAACCAAATTATTAACTGCAATGCATAAGAAATGGGGAAGATTCAGTGACTTAAATGCTTATTGCAACATAAACTGAGTTGGCATGTCCACTGCAGTGCATACTTTGACAGACAGTGTTCATAGCTTTATATGATGTTTGGTGGGTTTTGAGTCACTTATATTGCCACTACTATCTGCTCAAACTAATGGCCCTACATTTCACTTAAATAACCAGTTATGCTTTGGTTGTAACAGCGGATAGACGGGATTGCAGCATTTCAAGTAAATGCAAAGTCTGGATATAACCAGTTCTTCTCTGAACTGAAGAAAAGGCGTCAAAACTTTTTGACTTGAATAAATACGTGACAATGCTTCTCATGGAAAATAAGCAGAGCTTGCAGAAGAAGAATAAATGGATTCTTTACAGTGACTCAGCATGACACACAGCAACAATGCAAAGCAATGACCATCCTTCTTCCCCACAAGTATCAAAATTTCATTACATCATGATGGGGTCTGAGAACATCATGCAAACTTCTTTTCCTAACACCTCTGAGAGAAAAAACAGCTTTAGTGGCATTTTGCAAGAAAAAACAGAAACACAGAGTCCCAAACACCCCAGTCACTGTCCTGTTTGAGCATTTAAAGCTTCACTGACATGGCGCAGGCATCAGCATCACATTTTGGTGGGGAGAACCAAACAGACACATTCCTCCCCATGATGCCAGTGGCCCAGTCCAGACAGACACAGGGCTCCTGGATTCCAGCATAATCCTTTCAGCACTAAACCATCCCTCCTTGTCCGCCCACCTAACTCCCACCTGCAGCAACATACCCCCTGCTCCTCACCCAAGCAGGGCTCCTTTCCACACATGCATCCATGATCACAGCCCAGGGCAGCCCCCATTGTGGATGGTCACATCCCAGCATCAAACTTCTGCCTCCTCCCTAGAGCTGGCCTGCCTCTCCCAAGCAGCAGATGAGCCTAAAAGGCATGAAAACCAGGACTGCTTTTACTTCCCATCCACTTTGGCACAGCAGTGACGCTCATCACTTAAACAACACTGCCATCCATCCATCAACGATCAACCAACAGGATGTTGTGCTATTACTGTGCCAGCTCACAGTTTTTCCACACCTGACTAGCAACATTTGCATGAGGTTTAGATATTGCGTGCAGTTGATTCTGTAGTTTCTGTATAGCCTCAGGCAGTAACCGCTGTCATGAACAGAGCCTTTGTTTTCACGCTCCTTTATTGTTCTTCCTCATCTGCCTGCAGACTGCTGTGCACTCCCAATTACACAGACCACAAGCCACTAAACTAACTGCTGCAGCGACAGCTGATAGCAAAGCAGTAAGATAAGGCTGAGTCTGGAAGAGGTGGCTGCCTCCTTGACTTTGAAGATGTGCCATGAATAAACACAGCAAGCAAGAAAGAGAGGAAAAAGACATTAGTGGTTTGTAGCCGTGATGATCTCGGGTTTTAAGAGAAGAGAGGCTGAGGAATAAGCAACTGGATAAAATATACAAAACAAAAAGGATAAGCTGTGATGTGTGATGATTCTTGAAGCAAATGCTCCTCAACAACTTCACTGAGCAAACCCCTCAAAGTCTCTAAGCAAACTTCAGTGCTGTAACACAGCATAAGCCCCAGAACACAATAAAATCCTGCATCTACCATCTTCGCAGATGGAAGCAAAATTGGACAGTTACAGTAAACTATGATTTGCACTGGAAGCCTCTTCCTTCCTATCTTACAACGTTTCACTACTCCAGGAAGAAAAGGTAGTAATCTCTCTGACCTAGCATTGTGGTATTGGGTTTGCACCACAAAGCAGGGATGCTTTGGTGGCTCTCAGAAAACCAAATGTGGTCTGAATGCTGTGGGAAAACTCTCTTGTCCCTTTGGAAGCAAGGCACGTTAGCATGTGTTGCTCCCGTTATTTACTAACCAACAGGTCCATCAGTCTTCCCCACCTCCACCACCAACTTCTACCACAGAGGAGCAGGAAACCATCCCAGCTCTCCACATCAGCTGGGCTGTTTCTCACAGTAGATGCAGCCACCCTTCCTTGCAAACTGAATACATCAGCGGAATGAAGAGGCAGCTCCCTTTTATTTTGGAAGGCCATTAAAACTACAGGAAAAATAACCAAGTGAAAGTGCTGCTTGGAAGACTCTGACTCCATACGCCAGCTATACCACAAAGGTCATCCAGATCGTATAAACCAGATTAGATCCTACTCAGAGAGATTGTGTTAAAGTATTAGGCTTGCTGCTGTTCTCATTAGCTCTCAATGCTTCCAGACTTCTGTCAGCCCTTTCAGGGAAGCTGGACAAGAATAAGATGGATTGAGACTATGTTGTTGCACCACTACCATCCAGTCAGGAAATTTCCATTTCCTCCGCCTTTTAATTATTAAGCCTGTTTTACGTGTAGAGAAAACATACTGCATGCATTAGGTACATCTGCCCCAAAGTCAGACTCCTCTCCCTTTCTGGCAAAACACTGCTGTTACACAAACGAATAACCCATCCCAAGGTGCACATATACACAGAGATGGATGAAGGCTGATGTGCACTCAGCTGGCCTGTACCCTTCACCAGTATGGAGACCCAGCTCTGGCTGTGGACCATGTGGACCAGCAGTCGTACCAGACTCTCACAGGGCTTATCACCTTAGCTGTGAAGGAAAACAGTTACAAGGATGATTGCAATCTTTTTCCACAGCAAGCCTCAAACAACGAATCCCTCTGCATGACACAGCACAGCTTTCTCTCTCTTTGAGCTTATATTACTGAAACCTAAAAGAAACAGGAGTAAACAAACGCAGCCATCCCTCGTGATACTTGGTGATTTCATGTCTGATGGGGGGGAGAAAATCAGCCCCAAACCTCCCACTTTCACTTCAGCATGGAGTGAAATTAAGCCAACATTGCACTGCACCAGCCCTGCCAACTTTCCACTGGCTGCTCTGCATGTTCTAGGCCCACACATTCCTATTTTCTAGCAATTCCTGGCAAATATCCTGTCAGATTAGCAGCACTTTTACTTTGAAGACATGACGCACTCTAAAACACGAGCAGTTCATCTCTTCCAGAAACCACCTCCCCACTACAGCCTCAGGCGAGACACTTTTAAGGTGGTGTAAGAGCAGCGGCACAGCCTCAGAGGGAGCCCCAAACAGCATCCTCATGCATATGAGTTGACCACAAAGTATTCTGCTGCAGATGAGATACAAAATCCCTTATGTTACAAATAATGACTGATTTCAGGGCTGGGAAATGCACAGCCCGGAAGCTGCGTGCCACCTCCAGGAGGTGTGCTGGTTTGTTGTAGCAAGACCCAGGGTAAAGCCTGGAGAAGCCACCTCAGGAGAAAAAAAGGGGGTATGGAGCAGACCCAGTTCTTCACCGGGACATGACGCTCCCAGCAGCAGAGAAACTTGCTGGGACATCCTTATCCCTCTCCCACTTACTTATGTCAGAAGCAAGCCTGCTCTTGGCTGCTGCCAACTTTGGATGAGGATGGGATAGGGGGAATTAATAAAAGTGAATAAATAATTCAATACAATCAGAGGCTTTGCCCACAACAAACCCTGCTGTGTCTTGGCCTCCAAATCACCACACTTCCTCAGGCTCCTACAGGCAAGAGGGGAAAGACAATGCCCAGGAGACAGGAGAAACCAAGGCTGTGATTTCCCCCAGATGCTTCTCTGAAGGCCAAGGAATCTTAGGAGATACCCTATCTTCTTCCTGAGAGCACACTCATGCCCCTGCTTTAGTTAATTGCTCTTGGCAGAGGAGATGCTGTCTTCTGAAGTCTTTAGGAAAGGAAATGCGATACGAGAGTCTCACATGCACCAGAGAGCTGGAAAATTAAAATGTTGACACTTGGGATTTGGAGTAGAACCAAAAGGCACAGTCACACCTGCTCAGAGCTGGAGCCCTCCCTTTCCATGCACCCCAAACCCAGACATTCAGAGCATACAAACAAGGACCAAGACACCTTATGGCACCTGAAACACAATAGCAGCTTGATATAAACTGCTGCAGAAGTTCCACAAAGTGAGCAAGGTTTTAAGCAACCTTTATTTCCCCCTCTAGTCCCTTGATAAATCACAACACAAAACTGGAAGTGTTTTCCTAAGGTGGGCTAATTGATTACTGATTGCAACGTAATGCAGGATTTTTAATGTGTGCCATAGCAAAACATGAGATGCCAACTCAGATCAATATCTCCTGATCATTCATGTAAGGGAAGAGAGAGCTGCTATGTCAAAAACAGAGCAGAAACATATTACTCCTCTAGTAAAGCGTGTGACAGTCACACAGTAAGTCATAGGATGCACCTTCATTCAAAACCCCACCACTACCCCAGCTGTGCCACAAGGCAGCCATATGGTACCAAAAAATGAATAGTATTATCAGTAGTGAGGATGTTTTGTGGATGATTTTGGATGATTTATTGTGGATGGTTTTGGAAATAAAGGGAAAGCACAGCAGCTGTAAAATGTGACCGCAGCAAGGGAGGTAAGAGGTAAGCCCCATTCCTGGCTCCTGCACTCCTTACCTTCATAGCAGGGAAACAGCCTCCTCCCATTGGGCTGCAGGTTGGGGGGAATGATGTTGCAGAAGCCATGAGGCAGGATGTACTCTGTCTCGTAGTAGATGTTCTTCCAGCGGTGAGCACATGCCTGCAGAGATCACACCACATTGGTTATTGACCCAGAGTCACAGCAGAGCCCTCAGACCAAGGCAGAGCACGTGTGAACAGGACCTCTCAGCCTTGACGTGGTTTTCCTCTCCATACATCCCACTCTTCCAAGGTAAAGTATCTCCTCACTGTTACTTTGTGCAGCTGACCTGACAGCTCACCCTCCTCGTGTGTGTGACTGGAAAAACACAGATCTCAGAGCAAGACAGAGGCCATGCCAGGTATTCAAGATCTCTCACTGTATGAAACCTCACAGCTAGCAAAGTTTTTCTAACTCACAAAGCAATAACAGGACCCAGCCAAGCTAAAAAACAGGGAAAAACAGAAATAAAGATATTGAGAATACACATAGGAGGATCAGAATAGATGTTAATGACTCAGGTTACTAAGAACAGGTTAGAAGGTTATCCCACCAGAGGATGAATGAGTCAAAGGCTTATCTTGCTGGGAAAAGCAGCTATGTTTCTGGTGACAGAAGAGCTGGGCCTTGCTTACTGGTAAGGAACTTAAGTGAAAACACCAGAGATTTTGTAACAACAAGAGTAGACAACATCAGTAAAGGTACAGATGAGCTGCAGCCATGGGGATGCCTCTCCCTTCACAGTGAAGATCACCCTGCAAAGCCATACCTACATCAGTCTCACCAGGACACTTGCTCAGTAGAGCTGCCACACACAGGCACACATACAAGCAATGCGGAGCCTGGTTCACACCTTCCCAGAACCCTTTTGCTGTAAACAATTAGCACTGCACTGCTGCCAGAAAAGCCATTAAGTTGCCTGATGCTCACAGATTCCTTGGAACAAAAGGAAATGAGAAACAGCAAAGGCTTTGAACTTGAGCACATGCCGGGCCAATGTCTCCAGCTGGTCTAGAGTCACTGAAGTCAGTGTAGATGTGTTAATTTATATCATTTAAGGCTGTGTGCCATGCAAACACAGCAGCCTCTATGCTACAAAACATCTCCACACACTTCCAACTTTTCGTGGTAACTTTGCATCAGCCCCCTTCATGATCTCCACATTTGATCCTATCCTCCCCACACAAGATAGCCTCTGTCTTCCTTCCTTTTGTGCTATCCCAATTTTCTGCCTCTGCACCTCAAAGCTGCCCATGGGAGCATCCCAACATCATTTAAAAATATATCCATAAGACATACACAGTTGAGTCATCCATTTAGTATAGAATCCCAAACTGGTTTGGATTGGAAGGGACCTTAAAGCTCATCCAGTCCCAAACCCCTGCCACAAGCAGGGACACCTTCCACTAGAGCAGGTTGCTCCAAGCCCCATCCAACCTGGCATTGAACACTGCCAGGGATGGGGCAGGACAACTTCTCTGGGCACCCTGTGCCAGTGCCTCAGCACCCACACAGGGAAGAGCATCGGCCTAAGAGCTCATCTCAATCTCCCCTCTGTCAGGTTAAAGCCATTCCCCTGTCCTGTCCCTGCAGGCCCTTGTCCAAAGCCCCTCTCCAGGTTTCTTGTAGCCCCTTTAGGTACTGGAGCTGCTCAAAGGTCTCCCCTTAAGGAGCCTTCTCTTCTCCAGGCTGAACAGGCACAACTCTCTCAGCTCATCCGCACAGGACAGATGCTCCAGTAAAGGACCTGGGAAGTGTGTGATCCACTAGGATGCTCAAAATTCAATCCAGCAGCCAACACAGGTCCCTTCCCATACACTTAACCCCAGAAGGACATAAACTAGTAATACTTCAACTGAAACAGCAGTTTCAGTGAAACCAGCTGCGCTAAAGCCTGCTCTGCTGTTAGCAGTGCTGCACTTGGAGTTTGGCATTTATGGCTTTACTAACTCCCAGTTCTCAAGGAGAAGTGCATGTCTCCTGAAGACAGCTGTCATGGAGAGACTCTGGGAGCCATGGAAAGCTCTGCACCACAATGTGGTGGATGCTTCTGAAGGCACTCTGCTCAACAGCCAAATGCATGTGAGGAGTCCTGCAAAGAGCAGCTCTGGGGACTCCTCTATGTGCTTTGAGGAAGCTCAGTTATGATTTTCATTCCATGCAGCACCCATGCAAGATTCAACCAAAACAAGAAAGCAGGACGTGAAATGTTAGTTTTCAGTGTAACCAGGAAATAGTTACTCTCCTGACAGATGTGTGCTGCGAGCACAAATACATGCACAGCCCTCTTAGAGACAGGCCCATAAAGGCACATACCATTAAAGTGACAGTCAAGTCAACCCCAACTCCAGATACAAAATTCAGACGGAAATGGAGAAACAGTACTTCTTAAAACTATGGAAGGACAAATAGAGGATTGTGACATAAAATGTGCAGGAATTTACAGTATCTCGGAAACTGCAAGGGACTCACATAAATTAACCTGCTAATCTCTCCCTGAGGAGCATAAACAGCAGAGCTGGGGAGAGCAGCAGCAGCAATCCATCACAAGCAGGAGGCTTTGCGCAGGAGTGAGGTACAGAGGCCAAGAGAGAACAATACAAGGAGAGAAAAAGAAGCTGCTGCATAGGAAATACGTTCACGATCAGCTGGAGGCTGTGGGCTCAATGCAGCAATTCTGGGCACACCTAATCTGTTGGGGTTTGGTTTTGGGGTTGTTTGGGGTTCGTTAATGACCACTTTCCTGTGCCTTCACCATTCTGCATATTCAGGCACACTGCAGCTCACCGCTGACAGCCCGAACTGTGGACAGCTCATAACCATAGCTCCAAGCCATGAGCTCCACCTCTGTTACCTCAGGAGGGGCTTCCCCAGCCTCCGCCCACACCACAGCTGCAGGATTTGACATTTTCCCAATAGACAGGATTTACAGCAGCTCCTCTTCCCCACACAAAACTCCTTTCTCTGCAGCCAGGAAGCCAGCACATTTGTCTCCCTGCCATGGCTCCTCCACAGCTGCTTTCGGTTCTTCTGCCTTCCCAACAATGTTCAGTCGGATTACAGTACACAACCCCTGAATTACTCAATGTTGCAAGGTGATGTGCTACCAAAGGTGGACACAGCCTTCTTCCTTGGATGACACATGCCCAGAGAGGTCTTGGGAACAGAGATGAGTCACCTGAATTTGATGCTGTGGAGAAAGCTATGCTGCAGGGGTTTTCCTTCCCTTAAGGTGATTACAAACAACACTTTATAAACCTTTTTTTGATGTAAGCCACAGGTGAGCTCCTGTGCAGTGACAACGCCATTGGAACACTTTGGCGCACAGCAGCTGCTGCCAGGGCACAGGCTCTGGCTCTACCACGGCATAAGGGAGAAAGGATGCAAATCCTTGAAGGGAATGTGTCAGCAGTGTGTGCTTGCAGCCCAGAACTGTGTTCTGGCTGCATCCTCAGAGCATGAGCAGCAGGTTGAAGAAGGGGATGGATTCTCCCCCTCTGCTCTGGTGACACTCCCTCCACAGTCCTGCATCCAGCTCTGGGGCAACAGCACAAGAGGGACATGGAGCTGCTGGAGCGAGTCCAGAGGAGACCACAGAGATGCTGCAAGGGTTGGAGCAGCTCTGCTCTAGAGCCAGGCTGAGAGAGCTGGGCTGGTTCAGCCTGGAGAAGAGAAGGCTCCTTAAGGGGAGACCTTAGAGCAGCTCCAGTGCCTGAAGGGGAGGGCTTTGGACAAGGGCCTGTAGGGACAGGGCAGGGAAAATGGTTTTAACCTGACAGAGGGGAGATTGAGATGAGCTCTTAGGCAGAAGCTCTTTCCTGTGTGGGTGCTGAAGTGCTGGCACAGGGTGCCCAGAGAAGCTGTCCTGCCCCATCCCTGGCAGTGTTCAAGGTCAGGTTGGACAGGGCTTGGAGCAACCTGGTCCAGTGGAAGGTGTCCCTGCCTGTGGCAGGAGGTTGGAACTGGATGAGCTTTAAGGTCCATTCCAATCCAAACCAGTCTGAGGTTCTATGATTCTATGAGACAAACCGCTTCTGAGCAAAGTACGTGGAGGTCTCTATTGATGGCAGACACTACATTGCCACAACATAATGAACAGGCAATTTCAGAGCTGCAGATGCTTTGCTCTTTTAACACCCAACACAGGCTTTGCACCATTGGAAAAGCAAAATGAGAGACCCAGGCCTAACTTCAGAGGCTGAGCACCCAACCTGAATGCACAGGCCTTATAGAACCCTCTGTTGACTCTCAAAGTTAGAGTCCAAACAAGGTATTTCTGAATTCACTAATGCTAGACCACTTCTGGTTTGCTCTTCCCTAGGAGGCATTTGGCTTTACTGCAGTGATGGGTTTTTCTACAGACACACAGAGAGTCCCTAAATGTGCCACTAAGTCAATCAACTGCTTAAAATGAAAACTAGCAACACCTGATATCAAAACAGTCACAGCAGATGTTGCAGGTCTTTAGGAAGACCAAGAGTGAAGGATGTGGCTGATCTCCAAATCATAATGCACTCACCTTAGCTCCTGTCCCAAAAAAGTAAAATGAGGACTTTTGCCGTTGCAGTTTGGAAAGTGCTGGCAATCTCAGCTCTACCACTGCGGCACTTAGATTAATGCAAATATTGACTGACAGCATACCAGGGGGACAGGAAGCCACTGAACTACAAACTCAGAACTTCTTTTAGCTAATCTCACTTCTTCATTTGTTTAAATCCTCAGTGCTTTTCAGTTCAGCCCATCACGCAAACATAAAACCCTGGTTCAGTAACATCCTGGCCCAATATGGGCTCAAACACAATCTGTTTTTAACTAAAAGCCAGCTAAAGGCTCCCCTGCACCTCCTCACCTCCCCTACTACTCATTCTGCTGAAGCTGGTTCTCTTACAAGGCAATGAGGAAGGCTGATAGGACAGAAATTTCAGCCACTAAGGGTTTTCAAAGCAAAAGCAACAACTTCTTTGAACAATCCACAGTTAAACAGTGGGACTAACACAGGATGCGACTATTTCACACGGGTTTAAAAGGCAACTAACTGTAATCCATCCAGGGTTATTGATCACAAAAATACCACCCTAACTTAAAAGAATCCCTGAAAGAGGTGCAGAAAATAGAGCTGCAATGCCTAACACTAAACATATATAGATATATATGTACTCTCTCCTAACTACAGGGAATCACTCATGAGAGTTTGCTGGCAATTTCAGTAAAAAGCTAAACTGCAGCAGATAGGGCTGTAAACACACATTCAGATGTCCTCTCTGAACAGCAGTTTCTCACAGGGGCTTCAAAGAAGAGCTGCATTTAAAAGAAATCCTGATCTTCCAAATTAGAAGAGCACGTGCATAAAAACAATCTGCTTATGGGAAAGTCATGAATCTTTTTCATTTAGGAGTTATCTCAAAACAGACAGTAACAACACCCTGAAACAGCCAGGTATTTTCCATCCATGATGGAACCCTTATGCCTTCATTCCAAGCTCTGTCTACACACAGATGTGCACAGATGTGTAATTAGTAGTTTAAGACCAGATGCTTTGGCAACAAACTGTATCAGAATTAGATATTCAAACATTCTCAAGCATGCAGACATGATCCACTAGGTAAGAGCAGTATGATCTTGTCAGAGGGCTGGGTTAGAATCCCAGCCTGGTTTGGGTTGAAGGACCTTAAAGTTCATCCAGTTCCAATCCCCTGCCACAAGCAGGGACACCTTCCACTAGAGCAGGTTGCTCCAAGCCCTGTCCAACCTGGCATTGAACACTGCCAGGGATGGGACAGACACAGCTTCTCTGGGCAACCCATTCCAGTGCATCAGCACTCACACAGGGAAGAAATTCTGCCTAAGAGCTCATCTCAGTCTCCCCTCTGTCAGGTTAAAGCCATTCTTCCTGCCCTGTCCCTACCTGCCCTTGTCCAAAGCCCTTCTCCAGGTTTCCTGTAGCCCCTTTAGGCACTGAAGCTGCTCTAAGGTCTCCCCTTAAGAAGCCTTCTCCAGGCTGAACAAACCCAAGTTTACTCTGAGTATACATACAGATCAGGATATCCCTTGAAAATATTAATAACACTAGCATGAATTCCTTAATTTTCTGCTCTGTTGTACCTGTTTGTATTACATTTTATTTATGCCCCTCTTTCCCCTCCTCCTCTAATACTGCACCCATTTAAAACATCTGAGCAAAGCAGAGTATCAGGTGGCCCCTATAGCACTGGCAAGTCGTACACAAAATGAAACGATCAGATAAAATAACACAGTACTTATTATTTCAGGAAAGCATCAAAACCACCTGCTCCCCCATGAGGAAGTTGGTGTGCAAGGACTTGGGGCATGTTTGGACTTTTGAGTGCATAGTAGAATGCCTTTGAATGAAGCAGCTTTACCTACTTGCCTTTACATAGGTCGTTGATACAGTAATCATTGCACAAGATCTTTCTCCCTACCAGCTTTATGACAGTTTGATGTCACATACCAGGGCAATCCCTTATCCCATTGGAAAGACGGAATCACAGTGGAAGTTTCTAACTCCCAAACAGCAGTGTTTAGAATTAGATTGTTCTCAGAGCTGGATCTTAGCCTGAAATTTGCCTGCCACATATACCTTGCACAGTATTTCAGTGCAAGATGCTTATATTTCAGTTAACGTTCCTGCAGACAGGTTCACTCAGGAGACAGAATCCAACTGCGGATGTAAATGCAGACAACTATTGATCATAAAATAACCATGTATTTTAGAAAGCTTTTTGCTCAGCTCTCCTTATGATTTTGTTTTTCCAGCACAGGAAATGCTTTGCAGAGATAAATTCCACATCCTAAGGATCACATGTGCTCTCCTTGACCTGTCTATGTGCATAGCAACCATATCAAAGACAACAAGGCCACCCACACACAACCAAGTCATCTCTACTAACGGCTCTAATGCGTCGTTAATGGAAAACTGATACACATAAAGGAAAAATATCACCACAAAGACTCATCTTACATTTTTCAGTGTGAGCTCTGACACGCAATACCTGCACTCGGAAAGTGGATACGTACATATTCCAGACATAAACACAGAAAAACGAACAGAAGAACCAACCATCAGGTACCTCCCAGACAAAGTTCTATTTATTCGGTTCAAAGATTTAATCCCTCAGATTTAGGAGGAAGCCCCTGGGTGACACAAGTCAGGTGTGACAGCTTTGAAGTCCTCCCTCTATAAATAAAGCTTCCTGGCTAGGGCTCACTTTTCCTTCTGCTTGAAGGAAGACAGCACCGAATTTGCTGCCCTTAAAGGTGGACTCTTTCACTCACTGCCGAGCACATTAATCGTGATGTGTTTAGCATAATGAGTTAGACAGCAGCAGCAGTTTTAATGAGATCAAAGGAAAGAATGGACTTACCAGCACGCTTCCACCAGCCTTTGGCTGTCTAGCCAGGCTCACACCCATCCATTCATCATCTCTGTCTTCTTTGCAGGTCTTGCCACAGAGCATGCCCCGAGAGTTGCCTACAGAAAGAGGAGAAAGGCAGCAAGGCAGGGACATGAGTTTTAAATGCCCACCAAAGAATCCCTACAAGAAAAGGGACTGCCCATCAAACATCCATCTCACACTGCATTTCTTTCCCTTTCAGCCATTAATCATGGCAATACTCTTACTAGGCACTGTACAAATACATAGTGGAGGACAGACCCTGTCCTGAACAGTGAGTAGCTATTAGAGCATATCCATAGTTCTACTTGAATAAACCTTCCCACTGATGCAGAATTGCCTGCAGAATGCAATCAAAGCAAATTACTCCTGAAAAAATGAGATCTAGGCACTTAAAGAAAAGACAACTGAAACCTAAATCTGCAATCCTGTCAGGCAGTATTCATGAGTCCATGACAGACAGTTTACATCACAGTAGCTGGACAAATCAAACTTCGCCAAAGCACTGTTTTAACACACCTAAGCTTCATAAAAATAAACCCTACTTAACTCAGTCATGGGAAGACGAACAATACCAACATGCCTTTTCTATAGGCAGAGAAAGCAACAGCACACCTCACCAAGAGAAACAAAACATTAAAAGGCTTCAATTTCCTCCATCAGAATCAAGCATAAGGCTTTAGATCAGTCTTACTTTAGGGGTCCACCTTCCCCTGACTCATGAGGGAAACCAAAATCAGTCCTAATCCTGCACAATAGTGTACAAGCATAGCTCTGGCTGAGAAACTTATTTCCTGTAGCACAAAAAAAGCAAACCCAAGGAATTATGTGCTGTATGATGAGGGAAGCCACTGATCTCCATATTGCTGGTTACAGCACACGTTACAAGAGCACCATAACACCATGTGGAGTCATCCACACCCCCTTATTTTAGCACTGCCTGGAGCAGGCAGAAGTGCTCCCAAGCCCTCACCCACCAACACACTGCAAAGTCACACTGAAGCAGGTAGAGAAGAGACAGCAGCTTAGGGTAAGAAGGGAAAACCCCACCTCTGCCTGGTTACTCACTGGAGAGAGCAAACTGGGCCACTGAGAGGACACCAGCACCCAGGGGGATGGTATTCCACAATACTGAAGAGAATACGACACCTTTACTACCAGTGCTTAAAATCCATCAGGAGAGGGCTGGCAAATCCCTCTCAATGTCTTGGAGCCTCTTCAATAGCGAGCCATTTGGATTGGTGGGGTTTTGTTTCCCCCCTTTCTCCCTCCCCCAGCCATCATAGCTACACACCTCGCCCCATATCCAGCTCGGTGCATCTTCTGTCAGGGTTGGTATGGACTCGACATTTAAACACTGCTCCTGGGGACTGAACAGAGGTGCTGTATTTAGATTCTGCCTTGGGAGCACCAACCAAGACCCTGGAAACCAAAAGCAAAGTAACAAGTAATTAATTTCAGGAGAAAAGGCAGAAATGAGCAAACAACCATCAGCAAGGTTCACATTGCCAGAGCTTCCCCAGCAGAAGGACTTTTCTCAGCAGCCTTGTGAAACGACGACATTGATTCAAACTGAAAACACCACATACAATAAAGGCATTTTCCCCAATGAAGCCACAAATACTTTTAACAAGTTAAATTCCCACTAGGACTGTAACACATTTAAAGTAACCCCCCATACACACCCTTCCCCCTGAAAGTATTTAGGAAAGTATTAGAATGGACAACAGCAGCTACACCTATTTTTCCTGTTTTAGCTACATCCCTATCAGCCCAAGAGCTAATGCAATACACACACCCACAAGAGGATGAAAACTGAGCCTGCGTGCTTGCCACCCAGCCAAAGATTAATAAGCTTGTTTAGGAAGTTGAGGCACCCCATGCTCAGAACGTTTCATGTAATCACAACTTTAAAGAACAACAGCAAAAACCCCAACCAACAACACAGGACCAAACCTCTTCCACAATGCACTGCTATCAACCAACATTTCCCATTAAGGCTCTGAAGGCTATTTGTTCCACATGAAAGCTAGTGTCTCTGTGAAGAACCAAGACGCAGCTCTGACTATAGGGTTCCTTAATGTACCCTTGAAAGATGATGAACACTTTTTAATCACTTGTGGTATGATCCAGTTAACCGCTTAGCAAGCTGGCAGCAGCTCGTGCCCAAAGGGATGCTTTTTGAGGAGGATTACAAGGGAAGCACAAGTATTAAGGGAGCTCTTATTTTGCCTCCTCATTAAAGGGACAATATTTCCCACCTGGCTGGAAGCCAGGATCTGGGCACACAAGATGAGGAGGGAAGTGAAGAAGGAATACACTCTAGGGAGGATAGTGGGGAGCACCAGGTAGTTTAGTATCAGTTCTGCTGATGCTCCCACACTGTGTAGCAGGACAGAGTTTCTGCAGGTAACAACATCCTTGCTGAAGTTAAGCCCAGGGATGGAAGTAAAGGCAACAATCTCTAAAGCACTAAGCCTCTGGCACTCATGAGCGGAACCAGGCTGCTACTTGGGAGGCGGCAGCAGCTCAAGGAGATACTGCTAAAGGGGTAAAGAGCTACTGATGCAAACTCAGCCCTCATGCACAGCCCATGCATGGCACAGATGGACAACCCAGCACCAGCACTACTGCCAGAATGGAAACTTTCCCAGATTTGAACAAGTTTCTCTTCCTATTCCTATTTAAAGTTCCATCCTCAACCACCTCCCATCATCACCATCCCAGTACAGACAGGGAGACCAAAGGCACAAGGCATGCATGTATGCAGGGTCAACCTTAGCTACCTGGAAAAGCTGCTCCTGTGTCAGAGCCTCATCTACACCAAAGAGCTGCACATCTCCACTCCCTGGAAACTGCCCTGTGGCACTTGGAAATGTATTCACAAAAAGAAGAGGAAATCCTTACATTAAATGACGATTTTCTCCACTGTTTCACACGCTAACCTGTATCATTTAGAGAGGTTAGATAGGGCTGCACTCTAAAACACACGTGTTTTCACAACTGCAACGAATTAATGTCTGAAACACTTAAATTGCTAAAAACTACAAAGCCTGCACACATTTGGGAGTGAGTGCAAAGGAGCCTGAAATAATAGCTCCAAATGGAAATCCCACTAGGCAATTGGCAGGCAGAAAATCAAATGCCAATCATTTCATTTACACAGGCGATGAATGCATGTCATTCAGTTATTGACATTCATGAGGTCTAACAAAAATAAATAAGGGGGATATTACTAGCTTAAAGAGTTGCAGGTTCAAATTGCAAATGGCAAGAAACTGTTTCTATGACCTGTTAGAACAACGAGATAATGTAGGCCACACTGACTTCCAGTTTAAAAGAAGCTTTGCTATAACCTAAGAAAACTAAATATGATTCAGCGATTAGTGCACATGATACCTTGGGCTGCAGAATGCAAGATGAAGACGAAGGAGCCAACTACAAAGACTCTTCAGCTCTCCTTAAACAGTTGAATGGGAAAAATTGATTATGAATGACTTGAGCAGCCTACTGGCACAGACAATATTGCTGTCTGGAGTAAATATGCCTTTTGAAAAGAAAATGTCTGCTGCCGTTTCTTCATGTGAATTGAGCAGAAGGAATCAACCAGTAAAGGCAACTGATGATGTGTGCCAAAAGCAGATCTATTTCGGATTGTCCTGAATGTCCATGCATTCCAATTTGGTATTTCACCTGCATCACACTCTGTGTCATCTTAGGAACTTGCCTTATGCTTTCAGTCTTGCACCTAGATCCCAGTAAGTGAAGCTTTGGGAGATCTGCTGTTCCATCTGGCATGATGAAGTACTGGAGCCTAAACCAACATAAGAAGCAGTAGGCAGAGACCATTTAACCTTCTGTTCTTGCATTCATGCTCACCCACTGAAGGGCAAACGCCCTCATCTGTACAGAGACAACTACACAGCTCTGTGGCTAGAAACCATCACATTTCAGCAGCAGCCAACATTAACGGATGAGAAGAAGCTTTCTTAACCACAGGGGAATCCACACCTCCTGAAAATTATTTCCCGCAGAACAGTGACTATCGCTCTGCTGGTGATTGACCCGTGGGACATACATATTTGGAAATTAAGTGCTGCATTTAGCAGAAGGAGCAGTGAAGGAAAGTGTCGAGCTGACCAATGGCATGGAGAGATGCCAAGCACATTAAGCATCAGCTCCAGCATGCCAGCAGCGATTAGGCAATCGCAGTTCAAGGACTGGGGAGTGTAGGTACCTCACCTCACCGTAATGTTAAGTGGCAGAGAAAAAAGTCTTTAAATATCCTCGCATACCGCAGCTGATTTCAGAAGCAACACCAGCGGAGGGGGTACCACCAGCACAGCCCAGCTGATTTGTTCCCTTCAGAGAGGTCTCTGTCACTGGCTAAGCCCTTGAAACAAAAAACCCAGTGATTCACCCATTACATGCAGAGTAAGAAGCAGGAGGGCTGTTATTTGGATGGCAGATGGATGACCTGTGACCAACAAGGTCAAGCCCCAAATCACCAAAACACCACAGCAGCATCTAAAGCATCACTACATCATTCGTGCAACACAGCATCAATGCAATACCCAGCCTCCACAGGGTCAGACGGCTTCTGCACCTTCCTTCTGGTTGCACAGAAAGTACAGTCATGCTAAAGGGGGCTACAGGAAATCTGGAGAGGGATTTTTGACAAGGGCCTGTAGGGACAGAATGAGGGGAATGGCTTTAACCTTACAGAGGGGAGACTGAGATGAGCTCTTAGGCAGAAGCTCTTCTCTGTGAGGGTGCTGAGGCGCTGGCACAGGGTGTCCAGAGAAGCTGTGGCTGCCCCATCCCTGGCAGTGCTCAAGGCCAGGTTGGATGGGGCTTGGAGCAACCTGCTCTAGTGGAAGGTGTCCCTGCCCATGGCATGGGGTTGGAGCTGGATGAGTTTTAAGGTCCCATCCAACACAAACCAGTCTGGGATTCTACGCACTAACAACATGTATTGGTCAGCCTGAGACGCAGAACAGCCTTCTGCATTTCAACAGCAGTGCAATCCAGTGAAGAGCAGGGCCGAAGGAATGAAGCAACAGGGCAGAAACCAGACTCATTCCTTATTGTAAAACTCACAGCAGGACACTGTGCAACTAAACCGACTCCACTGCTTTGTCGTGCCAGATCATGTTGCCAGAAATCATAAAATTGTTACCCTGGCTTGCTGAGGGATTTGGGGGTGTCAGACAGAGGGAGGCATAGGGAGAAGAAAGGAGAGAGATAAAAGTAGCATTTCAAAGGAGAACAGCAAGAGATGTCACATTATTAACATTTTTTAATGGGTCAAAAATTGACATTTCTTTCTTTTTAAGCTGTCTGGGGTGGTTTCTTGCTTGTTACTTGAGTCTTTACTCCAGGCTTCAAAATTACATCCAGAGAACAGAAGCACTTCAGCTTGTCCCTGCTCCAAACGCTTGCAACCACCTGGTTCCTTACTCAGCTGAAAAAGGCAATGAGGGGGAACTGGGTAAACCTTTCAGGATTTACAGCCATAAAACCGGCTTAAGGAAGGAAAAGGAGACATTGTCAGAAGTACAATAACCTCAGCACATCTGTGGTGACAAACTTTCCTTGAGACGAGAAGTATGCAAAAACAACTCCTAAATGTCAAAGGCACTGATTTACTTCATCATAGTGGAGGCTGAATACCCATGCTCCAATATAATTTCTATGTCAACGGCTGTGTAGCAGCCTAACTATTCACATTTATCTGAGGTAATATTTCAAGGCAAATATTTCTCCTTCCCCCTTTCTTTCCTCCTTCAAGAACACTTGGCTTATACAAATCCTCAGGAATCGCCAGCCCCTGAATTGGTTTACTGGAAGCCTGCAGGCCTATATAGATAATATAGACAGGTGCTTTTGTGGTTTTGGAAACCAGCTGAAACATTGAAGAACCTGGCCATACAGATATCATTTTAATATAAATCAGTGACTACATATATACAGACACACTGTAATTGACTATATATACATGACACACCAGTACATGGACAAGCTACTGGGAATAACACACTCTCGTGATCAGAAGTACATTAGGTGACTATCAGGCTCTTGGGGAGTAAAGAGCAAGAAGCCCTTGAACTATCAGGACAACACCCTGAAACGCTTGAGAACATATTAACACATTAAATAATGTTAGATAGGCACGAGCCCTGTCAGCCTCAGATATGATCAACCACATTTTTGCAAGCTCACATAGTGCACACCTCACCAGGCAAGCTATGAGTGCCCAAAATATCACTGAAGTTAGCTGAGCTACTGCCCATTGTGGGATATCGGCCAAACAGACTTGAGGAAACTGAAATCATAACTCAGCTTTGGGTACATAAAAGCTACAAAGGTAAGAATAAAATGGGCACACAAACCCAGGCAATAACTCTATGACTACTAAAAGGAGGTGTATGCTACAATGGGTTGAACAGAAAACATTTTTACTGCATATGTAACAGACTACAGCCTTTCCCTAGGATATCACATTTACAAGAGAATGGGAGGACATGAAATACAAATTGCCCACTACAAGCCAGTTAAGGAAATAGCTGTAGCTACCTCTTTGCACACAAAAGCTTCAACACACAAAAATCTGTCAAATCTGAAAAACGGCATGAATTTTACTAAGCATTTCCCACTGCACTCATCCAATAAACTGGGATTGTATCTTGTATTTCAATAACCCGCAAGTGGTAACCAGTTTAAACTTGAAATCAGAGACTTGATGCTCCAAAGGGATGTATAAGATTCTGTACAGTATAAATACGGTTTAAAATAGTACTCTGTAATCCTTGACCTCTAGTTTAAGATGCATGTGCATGTTAAGAGCACAGCTGTGGAGAGCAAACTGGAATTAAGGACAGCATAGAAAACATCACCCAGACTTCTTATCTCAGCCTCTGCTGGGCACAGGATTTTAAAGCATCCATGCAAACAAACTCCATAGCTGCACAACGAAAAGGGGAGTTTCTCCATCAGTAGTTACAAATCCACCCTCATGGCTCTGGGCAGTGCCAATGCTGACCATCTTAAGACCTGTTAACCCTGCCAGGAGACAGGGCTAGCAACTCATTTGTTTAAAACCACCTCATGATCTTAGGTACTTGTTTACTCCTGGGTGCTGAGAGCCAGGGCTCCATTCTTCCATGCAGAAGCTCTGTTTTCACAAAACTGAGGTTTGCAACATTGGCATTTTTACGTCCAAACACCAGACTTCTTACAGATGCCTGCCTTCAAATGGATGCCCAACACTGCTATTCCAGCATCACAGCCAAACAAAGTGGGACACCTGGGAAGCTCTCCTCCCTAGTTCATCTCCCCTTCCAAAACAAAAATCCCAGGTGCTATCTGCAGGTAATTCCTGTTATTGATCAGCATGACAGACACCTTCACAAGGAGCAACAAACCATTTCAATTTCACCCCACCACTAGACCAGCATCTCATTTGCACCACTGCGCATCCCCAGCAATCTGCATCGAACACAAGTCACTTTCAGCCTCTGCATCCTTCCTTGGTTCTTGCCCCAAGTTAAACATTGCTTTACACTGAGAGCTTTTCTTCTCCCAAAGCGCCTTTCCTCTATAAAGTCTTCCGATAAGTCCTTAAAAATGAATGCTCCATGAAAGCCACTATGGAGCAAGACAGAGCACACAACTGCTCGAACTAAAGGATGTGAAAGAAATTCATTTTTAAAGAACTGGACGCCAGCATGAATACATTTATTTATATCACAGTGCTCCACAGTTCCAACATCAATAGCTGAGTGATGGGGCCGTATCTCAGTGTTAAAGATAAAGCCAAGCTTTGTGGACGTTTATTGGCAGCAGCGGCTCCTGCTCACATTCAGAGTGCACCAGATGACATCGACTAGGTCCAATTAAGAGAAATCAGTTTTAATGCTAACAAAGAGCCTCTGACCCAGACAAGAGAGAGACAGACTGCGTTCCAAGGCTCTTTTCACCGAACGGGAAAAACACGCAGCTTGCCAGTTTGCATAATTTTTTGAGATGTAGACAAACTTTCTATCATCGTTCGTTCTTGGCCGTTTGTAAGTTACACAGACGCTTCCTCTACGGCTCCCCACGCCAGCTGCGGGCACTTGGCTTAGGCAAACGCCGTCTGACTCGGCAACGTTCCTCCAGCCATCGGAGGGGTTTTCCTCCCTGGAGGTTATCGTTGCTAAAATTCCTCCCGTTTAACGCGCCACGACCCTCCCTCCTTCACACCACACGCGTTTTCTGTCACGGGCATCAGCTACTACATGCTTCCCGCAAGGAACACCACCGCCCGGGACAGCGAGCTCACGATGCGCGGGAATGGGCTCCCACCCTCGTTAAAACCCAGCACACCGGGGAGGACCGAGAGGGATCCGGGTGACACCGGGGACAATCCCCCAACGCACCGCACCGCGCGTGCACAGAGCGGCGGGGAAGAGCCGTGTCCGGTCCCGCTCCCCGCGCTGAAGGAGATGCGCTGCCGCGGGGGACCGCGGTACTCACCACCGCGTGCTGTCGTGGTAGTGCTGCAGCACCGAGTACCCGAAGAAGGAGCCGTTGGGGCCCTGGAAAACCATGGGGCGATCCAGGTCCACGTTGTAGCAGCGCGCTAAGGACACCCACAGCAGCGCCCACAGCACCCGCGCCCCGCGCCGCCGCGCAGCCGCCGGCATCCTGAGCGCCCCCGGGGCGGCACCCGCCCGTCCCGGCGCTGCAGAGCGCTGAGCCCCGGCCCGCCGAGCGCTGACTCCCAGGCGGGGCTCCCGGGCGCGGCGCTTTTG
>JASSUY010049476.1:0-24568 GCA_032466535.1 Forpus xanthops
GGCGCACAGAACTGGTTGAGGGGCCTCAAACCACGACAGTGATCCATTTTACACATTCCATATTAAGATGAGATTAACTGCACTGCAGACTCCCCTTGGTAGTTCTCCAGAGCTTATAAAGGAAAACCACCTAGGGTCAGCTGTAGATGCATTGATGTTTAGTGAGGTGAACCCTCCCAGCATGTTCTTCTACTTACAGATAAGCAGCAAAAAGCTATGAGCATTGCTGGCACTCACTGTGGTGACACTGTACAAAATTACAGTGTTCAAGACCACCATGGAGACTCCTCAAAGCTGGTTGTTATCAGACCCCTAGGCACAATGCCCTGTGCAATTCCTCTGGCTTTTCCAACAGAAATGCCTGCATGTGCTGCATCCATTGATGCTCAAGAGACATTGCCTGGGGCAGTTCCAACAACAAAATAATAGCCCAACTCTCTCTGAAGTCTGCTCCTTGTGTTGAAGAAGGTATTTTGGCCACGTTAAAAAAGAAGCAATAGCTTAGCCAGTGCAATTTTAGGCATATTAGCAGAGTAAATGAACCGAATGCATTTTCATATCCTGATTTCTCATACTGAACTACCCTGAAAAACTCGAAGTTTCTTCAGTACTTAAGCAGATGATTATTTAATTTGCTAGCATGTGGCATTTGCTTTGTTTCTGGCACTTGCATGGGCACATGACAAAATATACTAAAACAACCAAGTAAGCACTGTCTACCCTCATCACACAGATTTTAATGCATGTTTTCCTCAGTGCCCTTTCAGAAGCTCAGTAACAAAAGGAGAGTGGCTTTTAAGTACTGGTTGTATTTTAATATTGGTCTGTCTCTGCTTTAAAAGCTTTGGGAAAAAATAGAGTGGCTTTTAATAAAGTAGCAATGATTGGAACACCAGTAATTTTCTCTCCTCCCGGAGACACAGTGGAGAATATAGTTTAATTTGATTAATTCACAGCTCACATTTAAAATGCTGGGTTCCTTTTGTTTCTCTCATTTTCCATTTTTTTTTTTTCTTTTTCTTTTTCCCTTTGGAATTTGCATTTATCAGCTATTTGAAAACAATTTGGATGCTTTTAGCAGGAAGTGGTTACCTCTGTACTCAGCAAGAAAACTGCCAAGAACGTTGGTACCTTCACTTCTAATGTGTAATGGAGAGGAACATTTGTTGAGTCATATAATGACACACTGAGACTAAAGGAAGCTAAATTTCTCTAATTTTTCTGCCTTTTTTGCCTCAAAGGTGACTATTAAGCATTTGGCCATGTACTACATTTCTGTTAGTATGCCACCTGCTTTTCCTTATAGCCACATATTTGAGCAATGAAATATTGAAGTTACAGTTCCACAAATGTGGAACACCCTTTTAATGATCTCTTGGTTGGTTTTGGTGGCCAGTATGTGTATCAAAAATCCTTTCTCAATAACAAGATGCTTTGCATATTTTATTGACTTTGAAGAAGGGCTATCAAGTTCATGTTGAAATATTTGATCTATTTGGAAAAGTAAATGCAAAACCAATTATCAGACCTGACTGCTTCAACACAATTTAATTCCATGAAATAATTTTTAATGTTTTACTTTCAATCTTCCTCTGGGTCTCTATGAGCTATCGGAATACGTACTTGCATAATATTACGTTTGTTTATGGCATAATGACAACTCACAAAGACAGGCTATTCTTAAGGTACTTAAACTATTTGAAAGCATTGATCTGCAGAGCAATTTCAGGCAGGCTTTTGGAGAAATGTTAAACTCTTAATTTTCTTTTTCTTCAGGCAAAAAAAAAAAGGGGGGGGGGGAGGGCTTTTCTTCTTAGCAGTAAAAGTAGTCCAGAATGCACACAGCCACACAAACACACATACTTTTTCCAGAACTGCCTTGCTCAGTGTTGTTTTTCCCTACATAGAGATGTTGAGATGTTGTTTGGTTTTTTTTTCCTTTATATTTACGCAGCTCCACCTCTTCCAAATTACTGATCCTCTGCATGTGTGTTTATCTGAGCACTTATAAAATAGCTCCAAAAAACATAACCACTGGAAATATCTTGATAAAGAGATTGTAACCAAAAATCTGTCACAGTGTGCGGCAGCAGCAAGAAGGGAAATAGGCAATACTGAAACACTGTCTGATAAAAGATTCTCGTAAAAAACATGCCCCCTCTAACAGGCTTTAGAGATTTGGACTGCTGAAAAGCTTTTTTGATGAGCCAAACAAGGCTTTTAGCAGCAAAATTGGACAAACACCAAGTAGCTGATTTCACATTGAGTAAACATGTGCAGAGGAAAATGCAGCAGGCGAGCACATGGCCTTTGTGCCTGGTCTGTGTTTACCCTGTAAGTGAAGGAGTTGCAGGAATTGACATGTGCAGGGTGAAAACACAATGTGGCAGCCTATTGCTAAGGGTGTATGCAATAGGGCAGCCCAAACAATAACCAAACACAGTGAGTAGACACAGACAGCTTTGCTGTAAGTACTCAGCTGGAGAGCTGGTATTGGGCATCTGCAGCTGGGGAGCAAAAAGGGACTTTGGCAGAAGAGGCATGGGGGCTAGACTAAGTCGCAGGCAAATGGTTAGTGCTGGTGAGGAGCTCCATTCTGCAAGGGGTGCTTCTATCAAATCAAATTATGTCTGAGATATGTCAGCAAAACCTCTAGGAAAAAAAAGAATAAAATCCAAATCTGGAGAAAACTTCCTTCACCTTTCAGCACAGGTACATCAGAAATCACATGAATTAATCTCTAAGGTTCAGGTTTGAGCTTTAAACCAGTGTATGAAATATAAATGAGATGAAGTCTAAGAAGTAGAATGCAACTTGACCTTTTCCTGGTAAAAATCAGCCTCATAACGTAGCTGAAAAGTACATGCCATTCTTCCCTTTGTAGTGGTGTAAAGTTTCAAAGTTATCACCCAAGAACTCTTGACTCATGCATTCCCTTTTCTGGTTCTCTTGTCAAAACTGAACAAAAATGGCTAAACTTTGATAACTTTTAATAATAATTGCTAAAAACAAAATTTGTCTTGAAGCAGAAATACTGTCCTATATGGCTGCTTTCACTGAGCCAAACCAAGGTGTATATCACAGGCTTCCTCTGCAGTCAACAGTCTATACAGGTACCTACAGGCAGTAGGCATTTTTTCCTAAGCAAAATACATAAGAGGGTGATATGAAGCACACTGCAGACATGATATCACCCACTAGTAGCTTTAAAAGTTTTCTGCATCTAATTTAAAAGTTTAATCTTTCTTTAAGTGCCTAAATTACAGCATATGAATCCCAATTCTAGAATGAAAGCTGAATTCTGTCTCTATTGTATGGATTTGTAAACATGCTTTGTTTTTTAACTGAATTTCAGCTGAAAGTGGGCTGAATCTTTTCAATATCACATTGTTTTCAAAAAAACCCAAAGCATTTAGGATACCAAGACTAAGAAGGGAAGATAAAGGAGAAACAGAATGAAAAGCAGGGGTGTCCTGTGAGATGTTACAGACGCAGGAGATGACAAAAAAGATAGCAAATGGAGCTGCCCACAAAAGAAAAGCAGAAGGGGCAGATCTTACATATCAGACAGAAATTCAGGGCAATTGCTCTGCAGCAGATGAAACAAAGTGAACTTTCTGAAATGTGTCAAAGCCTGTTCAGTTGTCCCTCTTGTTTTCTACTTCACAGTCCTCTAAGGGAGACTCAGGAGACACCCCTGGATACTTTCAACAGGTAAAATGTTTAATTTATTCCTCTTACTTCTTAAATGCTAGGGCCTTGAAGAGTAGAACCCTGCTGCTGCTTGTTCTGATTTTTTCCAGAAAGCAAACTAAAACTGCCGAATAGGACTGCAATATGGTCCTTAGAACTGATTTTTCCTATCTGCTTTTCTAAACAACTCTGCTTGGTCAGTGTTCATGAAATGGAGTTTACGTAAAACAAACAAACAAATAAAGCCTTATTATCTGCTTTATTATTTCTTCAGGAGTTTCATTTTCAAAATAAAGCATGGAGAAATGCCAGATTTGCAGGTCTCTGTTATGCTCTACGCTGAACTTGCCCAAGGGAAAGATTTTTCATACTAGCTTTCCTATATATTTTAAGTATGACCTACAGTCAAGTAATTGCCATATAAAACTATAATGGGTTTGCATGGCCCCATGGAGAAAGGAGCTTATGCTGGGACAGGTTTGCCATCAGGATTTGTGATCCATTAGGGACCCATGCTGGAGCAATCTGCTACTGAAGCACTGCACCCTGTGAAAGTGGCCCAGGCTGCAGCAGTTCGTAAAGACTGTAGCCTGTGGGAAGGGCTCAAGTCGAAGAAGTTCATGGAGGACTGCCTCCTGTGGGAGGGACCCCTCACTGGAGCAGGGAAAGAGTGCGAAGTACCCTCCCCTGTGGAGGATGGAGCCGCAGAGATAACATGCGATGAGCTGATCACGACCCCCTCTGCTGCTGCTGGGGAGGAGGTTGAGAATTCAGGAGGGAAACTGAGCCTAGGAAGAAGGCAAGGATGGGGTGAAGGTCTTTTTCGAGATTTGAGTTAATTTCTCATTAACATACTCTGTTTTGATCGGTGATAAATTAAATTAATTTCCCCAAGTCAAATCTGGTTTGCCTGTGCTAGTAATTGCTAAGTGATATCTTCCTGTCCTTATCTCAACCCATGAACCTTTCATTGTATTTTCTCTCCCCTGTCCTGTTGAGGTGGGTTCATAGAGTGGCTTTGGGGAGTGTCTGGTATCTGACCAGGATTTACTCACCAGAGTAATTCAAATACTTTGGGTAGGACTTATTTACCTTAACATCAGAGTTGTACATCTGCACTAATCAAACAAGGTTTCCCTGGATAATGGAGAGAAGTAGGTACCTTTCAGAGAGCTGTACTGTAGGTGCAGTATCCTGAAATTCAATAAGTAGCTGGCTGGTGATACATCTATCTCTAAGTCTGTAAGGGCAACCAAGTGGACACTTACGTCAAACTGAAACAGCAGCCTTCCAGTACTATGTTAAAGGAGACAAATTCTGTTCTGCATTCTAAGATGCCAAGAATTTTCTTCTTACTTATTAATTATTAATAATATGCTATTAGCACTTATACCTAGCTTCAGAAAAGAATGTAGGTGCTAGATGTTATCAAAAACTGGGACTGGTATTAGCTAAATCTAACCTTGTAAAAAACAGATTAAATTGTTCACAAACGCTTACTGCTCTTTCAGGTGTCCTGAAATGCCTCATGCACCTACATGGTTCTGGCAACTATAAAGTAGGAGCTGCATGAAACAACATATGAGCTTCCAACAAGAAGTGGAGGTATTAGGTAGTGTTATTCAGTTGCCCATAGTCATCTATAACAGTGAACATTATATGAGATATTCATATGAGTTAATACAATGTTTCCAAGACACTTACATGGGACTGACAGATGGGATCCCGGTCAGACAACTGACATCTGAAAACAGATAAAAAAAATCTTCACTTTTACACAAGCATTACTTATATTCCATAGACACATTTAAATGCCTTTATTTAAAGCTAAATCCCACCACTAAAAGTAGGAACATTAATATCAAGGACTTGATCCACTTGTCCATACACAGGACTCATGTTATTTGAGATGCCTTGGATTACTCATGATGGCAGATATGACTGAGGTTCTATAGGAGACCTGTGTTCTTCTAACCATCTTCTAGAGGCCCCATGGGATAAGAATTTCAGGGAAGATGAAGGACCAGTGCACAAGTTTCTTGAGCTGCCGGAGTGTGTGATGCCTTAAACTGTGGATCATACTGACTTCAGCTTGAAGCATAGGTATAATTATCATAATTTTTTATTAATTTAGGTCTTAGATTTTATTTGGTGTCCTGGTTATTTTTTGAAACAGTACCCTAAAAGAGACAGAGATTACTGATTGTGACTACTGTCCCTTGGTGTATAACAAAGTAATTTGAACCTCCAACCATGCTATGTGATAAGGCAAGTCTCTACTAAAAAATTGTATGGGTTCTGTGAAGACTGATCATAGTTTTTGTCCAGTGACATTGTTGCTTCCTTGGCAACATGGTTTTGGTGTTGCAGTTTAGAGAAAAAATATTTTATTTTTAATGTCTGTCTGGAAGTTAGAAGCCACAAGCAAAACTTCATTCTAGCCTCTCTCAATGTAGTGTATTCTCAAGAGAATAGAAAAAGATGTGCAGACTTCAAGTATCTCAGAGTCTCAGGGTGAAAAAAGACTGAAAGAATGAGAACAGCATAAGTCAAAGAAGCAGCATCTTTTTTTATGAAATATTTCTTTTAAAATTTATGCAAAGGATATACAGCAAAGGGAATTGAACATAATCCCAAACACTGATGGCAGTGATCAGACAATGAAGGCAAGTTGTTTAATTAGGTGTGCAAGTTGCAGAAGAATTAATCAGAATTCATGGCTCCATAGAGCATCATTGTACAGTTGAGTCCTCTTAGACAACAGAAGGCCTGAAAGCAGAAGACAATCTTTGCATATATTATTACATAGGTAGAGGGAAAAATTTTTCAAAAGTACATAATGGGTTTTGATACATAAATCTAACTACCCGGCAAATCGGCTTCATGGCTAATTACTGTAAGCAAGCTTAAAATCCTTAATTCAGACTGCATTGTAACTTTTAGATATTGCCCCATGGGAGAATCTGGGAAATGGAGGCAGAGGGAGTATGTGCAGGAAGCCTTCATGAAGATATAAGAAAACTTAGAGATTGATGACAATAAATTAGTCTAAACAAAAGAAGTAAGCAGGTGAAGTTCTTTTACCTTTATATTACCTTCAGATATTCAAAAGTTAGAAATCAAGTCTAAGCTGTTTGTGTAGATCACCTCTGTAGTCAATAAAATGAAATTAAATAAAATCCACAATTTCCCACCTATATTTTATCTAACCTCTGTTAGACACCCCTGAAGGGAGATTGAATTAACATTTGGAAGTGTCTGTGCACCTCCACTGACTTCCAACAAATTTAGCTTGGAAAATAGAGTAGAACATTTTCCTTTGGAAGTGGCCTACAATGATCATCTAGCCCAACTGCCTGACCAGTTCAGGACAAGGCACTTAGCTTTTTTGGTAAGATAAATTCAGCTTTATCTGTCTGCCTAAACAAGAAGGTGTTTTTTTTCCAAAATTTTTGTACATCAACATGTGCAATTTGTAGCGCATGAGAGTGGCACACACAGAGCATCTGATCCCTTCTAGGTACCAGAAAGTATGAATGCAAAAATGAATGGATGACTTCAAGTTTATGAATTGCTTTTACCTTCAGTTGATTGACATTTTGTTTCTGAGCTTTCACAGACCTCAAATTTCTATTTCTTTTAATCAAGAAGCCCTTACACTTTATGTAGATTGAGAGTTCTTTAAATGTTGTGAAATTCTGCCTGCAAAAGACAACCAAAGGAAGATACATACATAATTTATTTTCCCCTGGGTAAAGATATGAACCAGATTAATTACTTTTCATGAGCAATCACTGGCAGATTGACCCCAGCTATTACTATAGCCATTAAGTATCTAGGAGGAAAGTAATCAGTCAGTCTGTTAGACTTATAATCATAGAACCATAGAATCATAGAATAGTTAGGGTTGGAAAGGACCTTAAGCATCTGAAACAATCAAGGGGCAGCAGATCTATTCATTTGCCTGCCTGTGTGCCTATTTTTCTACCTATTCATATTATCTATCTATCTATCTATCTATCTATCTATCTATCTATCATCTACCATCTAATAGTCACTATTTTATAAGACATATTCTCAGCTGGTAGCAATGTAGAATTGTTCAAAATAGCTGAGCATCAGCAGTTTCCTTTCCCTGGTGGGTCAACCCAGTATTATTTCCTCTCTGTAGAGTGAAAGTTGAATGAAAATTAAAGCAATTAACATTCAGATAAGTTGAATCAGGAACAGTTGGATCAAAGAAGCATAACAGAAACTCATCATAGGAGAAGTACTCTCTCTCTTTCCATCTCCAGATTTCACATATTGAAGATAAGCACTTTATTTTGCATTGTGCTCAGGTCTTAATTACAGATGCAGTTACTAATAAATATCACTGCCAAACGCTGTTTCTGTTAATATTACACATTAATCAAGTGGATGCATTTCTCAGAAGGGACACTTTCTACCACCTTTCTTCTGCCACGCCTGTTAGACGTATTGTCTTTAAAGATGCCTTTTGTGGAATAAGACAGCCTTCAGTGTAAGAGTGGCCAAAAAACAGAGAAAAGCTCAATGATTGTTCACATTGTTGAATGCCAAAAAAGCTTTTGCAAGTGCTATTAATTCATGAGAGAATGGAGCCATTTACGTGCATGTTTATCTATAACACATACTGCTTCTGTAAATCAATCCATTCTCTGTCAAAGATCTTCCAAGTCGCTTAAAAAGAGCCAATTTATTTGTTCTATGCTGTTAAATAATTGAAGAGACTAACAGAGGAATAATAACATGAGTTTGGTAGCTCATGTAAACATGAAGTTTCAATCTGTAATGATCTTCCAGAATTGTTATTGTGCATTTTGAATCATGTATCAATAATGAGTAATTCAGCTGGATCTGTTTTGAAGCCCTCTGTGCAGCCTGTGTCCCAATTTTCTTCAATTTTATTTCAATGAAATTCATGCCCTGATAGACATGCTGTCTAGTTTTTCACTGCAGAGAAGCACAAAACCTAAAGATCATTGAAAATACAACTGGAAGAACAAGTAGTTGCCTAGCCTATTTCCTTTTTCCAAGGGCACCCTGCTTACATAAAAGTTATTTGAGATATTTATACAGTTTGCTGCTAATGAAATCCAGAAATGAGAATATTGCAATTTATCTGGAGATACTTTTTGCTAGAATGCTTTATAACTAATGTCTTTATAGTTATCTGAAACACCTCTTGCTGAGATTTAAGCCTTTTATTTATTTGTTTTAGCCACAGGAGACTGAGACATGAATGTACAACTTTCCTTTTGACAGACACATATCTTTAAAAGACTTATGTGGAAACTGTAGTTGAAAAGAAGTATTATTTCCTTTGCCTTATGCAGGCTTCCTACTCACAATGTAAAAGATAGAGTTGGAAAATCCTGCAGATTAAGATATCAAATGCCAGAGAGAGAAACACAGCTGAGACACACACATGCAAAAAAAGAAAAATCAAATAAAAATACTTCTGTGTTATACTGTTGTTTTTAAGTGACTCCATAAATGATGGAAAATAAAGTTCACAAAACCCCAAGAGTTTCACTTTTTTTTTTTTTTGATTTTCTCTCAGCTTTGTAGCTAAACATAAATCACGATTTACTATGCTTCCTCAAGCTATTTAGAATGATTCAGGTTGATATGTTAATTGACCATAATATTAGCATAAGAGGTCTCAATTCAGTCCACTTTAGTAAGCAACCTACTTATTTAAAGTATTTTTGCCTGAGGTCATACTTATGAAACATGCAATTCACCTCACATAATTATAAATATTTAAAATTTACATCTCGGTTTATACTAGTCTCACATCTTTTATAGTCACTGGAAAGAAATAGGTACCTCAGGAGGTAATTTTTATCTTAGAATGAGACATCCTCATATTGTAGTTTTTTATTTCTCTCCAGTGAATAAAAGAATGACTAGCTCAGGCTATGACAGTGAACTTGCATACCTGGCATAAATAAAACTCACCTAAGACTAAAGAAAGAAATATGAACACAAAGTAAATTCAATTTAATAAGACTCTTCAACCAGTATTAAGATGGAATCAAAAGGGGATCTACTGAAAAGTATGTCAGAGGCAAGAATGAAGCCCACCTCTCCAGAGAGTCATAGTATTGTAATACAGAGGCATCATCAATAGAAAATCCCTGGCGGTATGATTGATCATTTCTCCGCAGTAAAAAGTAAAGCAGGATGAACTGAGATGAGAATTAGATGCTAGTGTTTGGTAAGTACAAAATTTCAGGAGCTGTTGCCAAAAAAAAAAAAAAAAACAACCCACACTTAAACCAGAAAGTGAAAAACAAAAAGTGACCAGAAGAGTAGAGCAAATGTTCTCTAAGCATCTTGTTTGCCTCAAGCATTTTTATACCTATCACATTGCCTTTCTTCCTTCACTGTTCATTAGAGAGGAGAAATCTTGTAGCACTCACTGTTAGAGATTCTCAGAATAATGTACCGTCTAAAAGTTATGGTCTGGAATACACAAAGCAAGACCTTCAGTGTTCACATCCTGCCCCTCTTGCAGATAACAGCAATTATCTCAAAATCAGAGTGACTTTTTCTTGTGTTTTATTGGAGAAGGAAGCTGTTTAACTCCAAGTAGGCCTATGGTCTGCAAATATCTTCTCAGGTGAAGGAAGACAGGTTGAATTTCTGGAATCTTTATTTGTAAACAGTATCTTTTGTACAAGTGTGGGTTGTGCCCAAGTTCCTGTCCCCATTATTGATTCAGTTGTGGTAGCAGAGGTGTTAGGTCATACTGGAGATAACCTAGAATTTCTAAGTAACCTGTGCTGTGACTCACTGGTAGCCCCAAGGGATCAACAGAAAACCAAAATCTGTTTGCTGTGGTAGGTGCTGTAAGGTACAACTTCATGTGTGGTCCTCCATCTGAGTGGAACAGCTTTTTAGGCTCCAGAGTACTGAGCAGAATTTCATTGACCGTAATGGACCACTTAGATGCTTTGTACACATATAGCTGTCTATATTTAGACAATTATACTGGTCTCTTTTAATCTACACATTGAGGTCCAAATCTAAGGAGGAGTAACTCAATTTATAAGTATACAGAAAGTACCTAGGATGCCTAGCATGCAGAAGGTGCATGAACATATATGTTTATAACAAGAACATCCCTGATTGCTTGAAAGAGACAGATCTCCACTTGCCCAAGGGAAGATTTTTAAAATAAGGCTGACTGCAAATAGCAGTCACATAATCTCTTGGCAGATGGATTGCAGTTAACCACTGACCAGATAATTTAACTGCCATCCAGACTGAGATCACTCCTCTGTGGAGCAGCCTATCAAGTATCTAAAAGGTTTCTGTGATAACCCACACTGATTTTTCACCAGCAGTTTCTCACTTTAGTAGAAAAAGGGATATGAGGAAAGGGGCATAAAAATTTTACTTCTTAATATTTCTTTCCTGATCCTTCTTGCAATGGAATTGTTTGGGTTTTGTTTGTTTCTAAGTGAGCATGCCAGGATCTAATATTTTAATCTCTATTTATTGAAATTATTTGAGGATTTAATCCTTTGGATAGAGAGAATTCTGTCCTGTTTCTTCTTACTAGTTAGTGAAGAGCTGGAGTCCTAAGATAAATAATCTGTTAGACTTTCATTACAGGTACTGTTCACTTTAAATTAGTCAAGGCTCACTCTATTTTCACTTAACATTTTTCAATTTCTGCATAGACAACAAATTCAGGGAAATGTGATCAGGAAGTTAATTAAGATGAGTCAGTGATGATATCACTCACTGTATCATATAATAATATAAGTTGATGAATGTTTTCCATATGTGTAAAACTAAAACCTTAGCAAGAGTTTAAGAATTTTGACTGAAAAAATGTCATGACCGTAAGGTAATCTTAGACGTGTGAGAGGAGCAAGTAACTCTTATGTGTGATATGGCTTATTGGGACGGATAACTGTACCCAATGGCAACACTGTTACATGCATTTCTGCCTTAATGGACCCTAAAATGTTGACTACTCTTCTTCTTTTTTTTTTTTTTTTTTTTCCTTATATACACATTGACAATTTTCTTTCTGCCTTTCTACAGGTAAAATCCTGTAGACTATAATTATTATTAGTGCAAGGACTGCATAAAGAAAACAGAGCCTGCCTGCTGTCCTTAAAATAGATATCAAATCACTGTCAGTGGCATCCCTTTTGTTTGTGCAGTAGCTACAGGGCTATAATATTCTCTTCGTGTTGGCAGTTCTTGAGCAGTATATAAGAGAGGAAGATTCCAACTTACACAGAGAATGGCATATGCATTTGCTAACTATCTGATATACACAGGGGGAATGATGGAGGTAAAGGAGGGATTTAGCTTGCTGTAATAACAGCAAAGACTGATTTAATTTCCTGCAGAATTAGGGCACATTAGGAATTCAACTGCTGCTTTTATGCATATTCAGTAAGGAATAGAGGGCAGTTCAATTAAACAAATCCTTAAAATTTATCCTGAAGTTGTTTCTTATTCTAAAATAAGTGTTTATAAATTTTTTGCAGATATTTCTGTTGAGTTAGGTTTGCATTGTTGTTTAGTTTTGTTGAGATGGAAATTGCATGTACTAGGATTTATGGGAGTGATAATGTGTGGTCCAAAGAGGTCATAGTGCAGGAAAGTCTAGCATTGCTTGACAGTAGGAAGACAAAGAAAAATTCAAATTAAGCTTTAATAATGAGAGAAAATAATCTGTGAGCTACTAATTATCTTCCCTAACACCAGATTCCCTCCAAATACTGCAGTGGTTTTTCCAGGTTTTGATAAGAGACCCTTCCAAGTAGAGCCCATTCCAAGACTTGAAGAGCTTTTTGCCCCCTCAGAAAAGTAATTGAATGAAATCATGAGGCTAAGTGGAAGTGTACAAATGAGACCAACTTTTTATCTTTCCTATCCTTAAGCCTTTATAAATCATGGCTTTGGATTTAGGAGTGAACAAACTCTCCTTCTGTAAGTCCTTCATTTTTCACTGGCAGCAACATGACTGAATTCATTTTCCAGGGGCTTTCTGAAAACACCGTCTTATGCCCCTGCCCAGAAATCTGGAAGATAAATCCAACTCCCTGAGTACTTAAAGAGCTCTATTCCCAACTGCCTTGGTAAAACAACAATTCTTTGAAGGAGATGGGACAAGAGATGGAAGGATAACAAAGAGCATACAACAAGGAATGACCCCTTTGCCAGGATACAGCAGTAATAATTTTAAACTCTTTAATTTTCTGCATTTAGAGCTGCCTACTAACCCACTGCAGCTAGCCATTCTTTGTTAAGCTTTCTCATAGCTACAGATTGCAATCATCTGCCTCTTTATCACCCTTGCTGCTTAGCAGAAATACAACAGACTGTACCTTAGAACAGTAGCTCACTTTTCCCTGCCTCTGATTTAGTGTTTTGGAACATTAAGGTTACAAGCTCTGCAATTCAGTTAGTTTGAACAGTTTGAACAGTTTGAACAGGTCCACACAGGGCTAATTGTTTCTTCTGAGTGATAAAGACAATCACGCTATTTTGTTAACGGTAAAGTGCCCCTGAGTTTTAAGGACTGAATTCTCCAAAATATAATAAAATATAAAACAGAAATAAACTATTTTTTTTAGGCATTCCAAATAGTGCTAGTCAGCTACTTTTATTTCCATTGCAGGCCAAAAAGTGCTACTGCTTTTCAAATTTACTTTCTAATGAGATCTGTGGGAGGTACTACTCCTCTTTTTTAAACTTCAGCAACCAGAATGACACTTCTCTTGCATGTTGCGTTTAAAAAACAAGAAAAAGAAGAGTAAAAAAAGGAAAAATAATTCCATTTTATTATTTATGATTTTTAATAAAGTAATAATACTTTCAAATCAAAATAGGAAAGAAACCATCATGAGGATGTCCATTTTCTGGATCCAATATGTTGGCAGCTCTGATCTTCACCAAGGCATAATGCTTTTACATGTTTCAAAGTTTGCCAGAGGGTATTGCCATTTTATTTGGTGGAGTATTAGTTTACATACTAATGTTAACATGAAGTTAAATGATGTCTGCACTTTCATGTTGCTATTTCTCTCCTTGCTTTTCATTTGATCTCTCATGAGTTTATTTAAAAAGTACAAACCATGGCTATTAGTCTTGAAAGCATAATGTAAATCACCCTTGAAAGTGTGAAAAGGAAAACTGACAAAGAAAAAACCCAACACTCATCAATCCCACACCTTGTTTTGATCATTGAACAGATGCAGTGCATTCAAATTAGTTTACTCAAATTGTATGTGATTTCTGATTTCCTGACTCTTTTGATGTCAACCATTGTAGGCTGTAAAAAAAAAAAAATCACCATGTGTTTGATTTTGAGCATTCTATTATGAAGTGTATAATGACTTTGGAGGATGTGGATACTGCAAATGAATTACATGAGAGAGTAAGTGACAGAGTTTCTGCTTTATAATTTTTTACTGAGCACATATTATGCTGCTTTAATGGTTACTGAATTTCACTTTGGTTTCAGCAGACATAATAACGTCCCTAGGCAAGCGAGTTGTTTTTTTTCTATCAAAAATGCTTTCTTTTCAAGTAAAAAAAAATTAATTTCCTGCTTTTCATTCCCAGAATAACAGAATACAACATTATATTCAAGTGAAAAATAACACATAAAATAGCTTTCTAATTCAAGAAGTCTGAATAGTACAGGTTTTAGTAGGATAAAAATTGTCTCTGTGCTTTAAAATGAGGGTGGACGCAGCTATATTTTGATCAAGATCTTTGTAGATTTAAAAAGTAAATATTTCCTGAAAAGGGTGCAAGTAGGAAATTCTAATCATTCACCTGACAATTTGAAGATGTGTAGAATGTGCAACGTGGTACACAGGCCAAGTAACAGAAAGACCTGCTTTTCTTTATTTTGATTGCTTTCTCTGCGATTTCCACTAGCATTAATGAGAACTAGCTCAGTTAGGATTCCCCTCACATAGTTAATCTGAGTCCACAGATTGCCAAAACCCTTTGTGCCACCATGCTGGTCCCTTTCAGAGCTAAGTCAAGAACCTGTCTACGCTGCTTCTGCAGTTCTGCTACAGGCTCTCTAAAGAAGTATATATAAAGGAAAAGAGAAGGAATTGATCTCTGGGAACTTCTCTGGGTGTCTGTAAGTACAGGAGGTGTTTGAACCCCAGGTGCTGACCTAGAAATTAGTGTCAAGTCTTAGAGGAATGGAAATTTAAACTGAAACAAGATTTGCCATTGCTGCCTTTCTTTGCAAATATAGATTAGGTGCCAGGGATTCAGTATGTTCAAATTAGCCTGCAAAGCCTGATCTCTCAACCCTTTTGAAAGCACATAAGAATAAATATTCAAATGACATTTGTTCTATATAAGAGTAAAACTAGATGAAAGGGTACGGCACTTCTGCTAGTCCCAAATAATTTAATAGTAATAGCAATGAGAACATTTCTGGATTCGTGTATCTGGTGTTTGAAAACAAATTTAAGTGGCACTATCAATTTTAGAGCTACTGGTGTTTACATCAAAATAAAACATGAACTATTAAATATGAAATATATATTAAATCAAATCAGCTACAGCTGATTGAAGGCATTGATGCTGGGAAAGGCAAAGGACTGTTTCTTCTGTAAACCTGATATACCAGGAAATATTGAAGTGTTAAATTAATATTTTTTTTTAAGTTCCATACTCAGAGTACCAAAACTAGAATGACTAAAAGCTAAAGAAAGCAGAAAGTTTGGATTGTTCTTCCTTCTGGTCTTGCTGAAGATGAAAAATAAAATGGCTTCAGTTTTTATATAGCAACACCAGATAAGTCAATGTTCCTTCTCAAACATTTTTTGAAGTATGAGGATTCATATCTTACTGAAAACTTCACCAATCTGCTTTTTCCTCTGATTCTCAGACTGCACTCAATCAAATGAGAGAGTTGTATGTTGTTACTATAGTAATAAATGTTGCAGTGTATAAGAAGAAATTGGACAGTGTAAGATACATATCTCCCAGGGAAAATGAAATACAATTTCTCATAATTTGACCATTCAGTGTTTTTGTAGCTGTGGGTTCTAAGAAATGAATGTCCTTATGCCAGTGCAAATGTTTTCCTACTCATTTGTTATTTTCAAAATAAGCAGACATTTGAATCAAAGCTAAAAGTATATTCTAAATGGCTGGTGTGAGCAAGGAGACAGGGCTTACAGTACAATTTATGTTGAGATGTTGCTGGGCATAACTCATTATATTTGTTGGTTTTTATTCCAGTTAAATTTGAGGTTTCGAATTGAATAAATTTATAAAGAAATATAAATTTACAGTTTAGTTGTTTATATACATTACAGATACACAAATAGATTTTATGTACAGTTATACACTAATCCTTACTAAAAAAAATTTGAATAAATAATGATAATTTGAAGCTAAAATTTATTACAGTTAGAATGACAAGTATCTGATTATTCACAACTCAAACACAAGAGGACCTTGAGGCAACAGTGAATTCCCATCTGCATATGAATTCAAAACTTGATGCTTTTACTGTTAAAAAAATAAATCTCATTTTGGGCTACATTGTAGTATCAGCCCACCAGTAGCATGAAACCTTTCTGGTTAGACTTTCTGGTTTTACAAAATGTAGAACAGGCACTGAGAAAAGATGTTCAGTTACATGGATGATGAAGGTGGCAATCAACTGGCAGATACATTTGTCTCTATTTTAGTTGACCATCTAAAAATACCCTCTATTCAATAGGGAGATACAGAAAAAATACAATTAGTCTCATGCCAGAGCAGATGTCTAAATCATGCCCTCCACATCTGTGTTCCTGCCATTGGCTATTAAAGAAACCAGAACACAAAGCCAACCAACCAGACAAAAAAAATAAACAATGAAAAAAAAAAAACCAAACAAAGCAAAGCAATAAAAAAACCCAAAACAAAACAAATAAGAAACCAGGACTAGCTGAGTTATTAATGCCTGTGGTATAAATACATGTTAAATCAGTCTGATCCTTGGAAGGGATACATAGAACAATGAAGGAATGACTATTGATGGAGACATTTAAGAATGATATTCGTCTGTCAAGAGTAACTTCAGGGTGTTTGACTCCATTTAGCATTTGGAGATAGACTTGATGATCTTTCCATCTCTATATGTGACTATTTGTAAAACACTAATAAAAGTCCCTGTTTGGGATGTCTTCAGTTGGCAAACTTATTAAACACAGGCAAAAGACATCAAGCAGATATCATTACAGGTATCTTGATATGTATACAATGCAGAGTTTGAGCTTGTCTTACATACTTTATGTTTATCACACTAGTGAAAAGTAGATGTTTGATTCTGCATTTACTTTTGCTTTACTGTCCAGAGAATGACCTGGACAGTACATTGAAACCATTAATATGAGAATTCACTCCCATTAGCCAACTGTTCCTTTCTCTGATCCCCTTCCTGTGTTTTAGAGCAAGAGCTGAATTCTGGTTTCCCCAACAGCGTTAATGCAAATCACAGAATAAAAATTTAAATTTGCTTAAATGACTTTTGAAATGCTTTTCTCCTAGGTTTGTTCCACAGAGATAAATAAAGCTATGGTTTAACTCAGACTGATCTATAAGTTGCAACAAATTCCCCATCCATGGCCAACATTGTGCCTGTTACAGGTCCACGTGATCTTATTCAAAGGCTTCAGGAGCATCCCGGAGAGTCATTCCTCTGGACTCTTTTACATTGCCTCCAACTGGTAATTTCTCTTGGTCAGATATATCTTGTCTGGCAGAAATGTTGCCTTTAAATCCAAAACTGAGCAGGAAGAAGATTCATAACATTGTCTTTCCTCTGCAGTCTGCTACAGCAAAGATAGAAAAAGTCGTTCGGTAATACTTTAGCTATGGTGTGTACGGACAAGAGAATGCAGGATTACACAGACTTAGCAATGAAAAATAGGCCCTAGAATATTTTTTAGGGATGGTATTTTCACTCTCCAGAGCCACCTTTAGGAGAAGACAGAAGTACAGAATTCACACCATCTTGCACCCTGTTTCTGGTTAAAGGGGCTATGTGTTTTGCCAAGTTGCATGTACAAAGTAGCATATTGTGGACAAAGAAGGTGTCAGTTACATAAAGCTGGCAAAAAAATGTGCCTGCATGTGTGAGAAGCTAGTGAAAATATGACACATGACTTGTGAGTGATTACATCAGTTGTGCCAGCTCTCCGAAATGACTGTTCACTTCAAGATACTCAACTCTGAAGTTGCACAAAGTGTGACCTTTTCTTTAGCTAGTGGTGAAAAATATTCCTCACAACTCAGGCCCTGTGATATTAAGAAGGAAAATGATGCTTTTCCTTGTTTTTTGTTTTGTTTTGTTTTGTTTTTCTCAAATGGGTGTTGGCAGATATTTTGAAACATGATGTTAGCCTAGAATTCAAGGGATCTTCATTAATTCTCTAATCTGTCACAGACTTCTTGTATAACCTTGGTTATGGCATGACTCTTTTCCTATCTTGTCAGTAGAGAAAATTAAGATTGATATTTATAGGAGGCTTAGAAATTGAAGCAAAAGTGTCCAGATCAATTAGTTAGAGAGATATCTTTTCTATTTCAGTTGTGGGGGGTATTTTTGTTTTCAAAAAAAGTACTGCCTCTGTTATCCTTATTTTTATTTCCCAGTGATGGGAGGGGGAGTATCTGTTGTCAGCCTTTTGTACATTTTCTTTCTTGTTAGTCTGAAGAAATTTCTCAGTTTTGCTGATGACACACTTTGGCAAAAATTGTCTTCCTTACCCCTTCTACTTCTTTACATATTCAATCAATCTGACTGCCTGTCAAAGCATTTTTATGCTAAAAGAATGACTAATGTGAAAGTTTCAGCCAAAGCTCACTCTCACCAGAATAGATAAATTATCCAGTAGCTGCTGGACTTGACTGAAAGGTCAAACTCCTGTGATGGGCTGTTACATGAGGACTGTGTGGAATCAGTGACTGTGAGTGAACTTCTTCCATTATGTCTGTAATTATGTCAGGCCTTAGGCAATGTATTTTCACATTAAAAACATTTTCATTTAGTGACAAAGCTACCACCTTCATACATTAGCATTAAAAAAATCATATCAGCTAACATCACTATATGAACTATAATATCAGTAACATCATTTTTGCAGGGAATTTTAAAATGCATATATTAAGGAATATAAACTTTTCATGTTTCCCATTTTAATCATATCCTGCAATAGATTCAGCGTTGTGTTGAGTCAAAAAATTAAACACAGCTGCGTTGTATGACAGTAAACTTGTTGGGTTTACTGAAAAACTTCACCAAGTTAGACAATAAGAAATTAAAGAAATTAACTGATCTTTAAGATTAGACTCCCACAGGTGAAAATAACTATGGAACCAGTTATAGAAAATACAATTACTACTACCTGACCTTAGTCATTGAAAATTAGGCCAACCATGTCAATTCTCTTTGAATTTAAAGAGATAGACAGAATTCTTCAGAGTCAGTCCATAATAAAATAACTGTCTAAAGGGCAATAAGTAATATTTTAAAGATGTCTGATAAAAAAGAAGCTTGATGACTAGGTTAGACTAAAGGACTAACATTTTTATGATTGAAATTATGGAAATTCTAAAGCCATAACTATCCTTGGTACCCTTTTGGCTAGGGCTATTTGGGATCCCCTGGCACAGTTCAGTCATTAGGCTAGACATGCAACTCTACCCAACATACAGTTAGAGTACAAACACTCCACCTGAAGGCCTAGAGAATGTCATTATTTGGTCAAAGAATCATAGAATCATAGAATAGTTAGGGTTGGAAAGGACCTTAAGATCATCTAGTTCCAACCCCCTGCCAGGGGCGGGGACACCTCCCACTAAACCATGCTACCCAAGGCTCTTCCAACCCAGCCTTGAACACCCCCAAAGATGGAGCACTCACAACTTCTCTGGGCAACCCATTCCAGTGCCTCACCACCCTTACAGTAAAGAATTTCTTCCCTATATGCAATCTAAACTTCCCCTGTTTAAGTTTGAACCTGTTATCTCTTGTCCTCTCACTACAGTCCCCAAATAAGAGTCCCACCCCAGCATCCCTCTAGGCCCCCTTCAGATACTTGAAGGCTGCTGTGAGGCATCCTGTAACAGTGTCAGTTACCTCAAGATCAGGTAATGTGTTAGTACAGACATAGCTGATAACTACTGGCTCAGTTAATATGAACAGAGTATATACAAAAAATATCCTTCCAGTAAGGATACTTACTCCTCATCACATAATAATTTAGTGGCAAACCTTTCCCCCACTAGGAAAGATATGCTTTCCTCTGGCTTGTCACAGACAATACTTAGTGGCCACGATGAATGTGTTTTGAAGGAGGTCCAATACTATGTTTATCAATTTCATGCCTCCGTGTGCTCAACTTGTTGATGCAGAAGACACTAATTTTTTTCAAGAAGCAGACTACCTCGGCGTATCTCCAGCAATCTCATCCGTTATACTTCAAGATCTGTGTGTTGACAAAGCTTTTTCTCTACTGAGCAAGGACTGAAAACAGTAAAAAGCAGATGGCACTTTCTTACTCTCTATTAGAAACAAACAGCAACACAGGAACATTCTGGCACTTTTCACTTTTCACTTGAGCACTGGCATGACTGTAAAAATCTGACTGAGTCTCTTTAGTGATTTAATATAAGTAAACTTTAAATCAAACTAGATTTCAGACAAGCTCGCCCACCTCACTGGGAGGGAAGTCATCTAATTAAATGCACGCAAAACAACCCCTCTGGTTTGTTTCCTTTTCCATTTTGTTTTCTTTTCCATTTTGTTTTCTAGAGCTACTATGTTGATTTTATTGCAAGAGCATGTAAGAGTAGATCCAAAGATTAATTAAGGGAAGATTTCCTTCACTTTAAACGTGTCTTTTTCAGCAAGTGCAGCACTGTTCAGTTCACATTCTGCTTCCCCTCCGCATGGCTCCCTCCTGGGTAGTGTATACAAAGAGTTCATGGCAATACACCAGTGCTCTGAGCAATCCCATGTCCCATCATAGGGGGATTCTTGCTCCAGCACATGAAGTCTCTATAAGTCTGTTCCCTGCCAAGAAACCAGAAGCAGGTGAAATATTCACCACTAAGAGCTGCATGGCTGAAATTAATTATAGCATCACAGAATGGTTTGGATTGGAAGAGACCTTAAGATCATTTAGTTCCAACACCTCTGTCATGGGCCTTCCACTAGACCAGGTTGCTCAAGGCCTCATATACAGCTGTCCTGTAACAGTAAAGAATAAAACTTATCTTTTTGCCATTTTAATAGAAACTGAAACAATTGTTATTTCTAATAAAACATTGCCCATCAATCCTCTAAATGTCATCAATTATCCATTCCTATTATATTTTTTTAATTTTTCTTTTTGCATTTAATTAATGCCCCTTGGACATTGTACTTTCTCTTTTATTTATTTGAGAGGATTATTTCTGGCTTTTATGAGAGAGTTTTATGAGACATGACCCGAATTACGGAACAGTTCTCAAAAATGTTACATTATCTCTGATGTGCTGTAATTAGATGACAAATGTAGCCTTTGATGTGTGTTAGCTAGCTCGTGAAGAAAAAAACAATAACCTATTTATAAAGATTTTTTATAGTTTCTCCTGAAGCAAAACTAATACATAGCTTGAAACCCTGTGATTTATTTCAGTAGGCTTTAGACAACATAAAAATCCTCAAAAAAACTGACATATTAACGGACTATGATATTGTGTACTTCCCCTACCTCATTTTTACTAACTCAATGTATTTAAATTTATACACCAACAACATAAAGGTAAACCAAGCCTTGACTAGCTGAGACCTATATGAGTTAGTCCTGCAGTAAGTTACCAGCTCAGGATTTAGCCTTCACTGGGGAAATGTAGTTAAAAACCTGGTGGTGTACTCTTCATGGACAAGAGTTTTAAATACAGGTTACTTTAAAAATTCAAAATTATCTATGGTGGCTTATTTTTTTTTCCTGACTTAGAGAAAAAGAAGCAGTGTTAATAGACACCCCATGCAATGCTTCAGACTTGGGTAAGAGTGTCTGGAAAGCTTCTTGGCAGGAAAGGACTTGGTGGTGCTGACTGACAGAGCTGAACATGAGCTGGCATGTGCCCTGGTAGCCAAGGCAGCCAATGGCATCCTGACCTGTATCAGCAAGTGTGTCCAGTAGGGCCAGGGCAGTGATTACCATGTACTCAGCACTGGTGAGGCTACATCTCAAATCCTGTGCCCAGTTCTGGACCCCTCACTACAAGAGAGACACTGAAGTGTTGGAATGGGTCCAGAGAAGGGCAACAAAGCTAGTGATAAACCAGTTTTAAACCTAATTGATTCTATGGTTCTATGATTCTATGACACCTGTTTATAGTAAGACAAGAGGCTACGCACAGTTTTAGAGCAAAACTAAAAATTATTAAAAAAAATCCCCAACAAACCCAAAACCCAAAAGTGTGTTGTTTTTTTTTTTTAAATTAAATCTTTCTGGCTTGGGAGAATTGTTCACTGGGTGTGAGGGGGAAACCAAACCAAAAAAGAAAAAGAAAAAAGAAAATCACACCAAGAAAACCAAACCAAGAAACAAAAAACAATCAACCAACAAACCAAGCAAAAACACCCAAACCAAAAAGCAATCTGTTTAACATGGTCACCTAGAGCCAGCTACCCAAGAACGTGCCCAAACAGCTTTTGACTATCTCGAAGACTAAGACTTCACAATCTCCCTGGGAAACCTGTTCCAATGCTCTGTCTTCCTCAGAGTGAAGAGTGTTTCCTGAGGTTCAGATGAATGTGTCTCAGTTTGTGCTCACTGCCTCTAGTCCTGTCACTGGGCACCAATGAAGAGAGCCTGCATTCACCATCTGTGTACCCTCCCTTTAGGAATTATATATTTTAATAAATCCACTCCCTGAACCTTCTCTTCTCCTTCCTGAACAGTCCCAGCTCTCACTCTTTCCTTACAGGAGATACTCCAGCTTTTCATCACCTTTGTGATCCTCCACTGCACTCTGTCCAGTATATTCCTGTGTCTGCTAGTGTTAGGAGCCCAGAGCTGTACAGAAGGCTCCAGAGTTGACCTAGTCAGTGCCGAGTAGAGGGGAAGGATCACATCCTTTGATCTGCTGGCAGTGTTTCAGTAACTCAGAATAACATTTACCTTCTTTACTGCAGGGGAACACTGCTGGCTCAGTTCAGCTTGTTGCTCAGATACTGAAGGAACAAGGCATTGCAGCAACTGGTCTGTTCCTTCAATGTTCATTTCTCATCAGTAGCTGGAAACAGTTTCCTTTTTGAGTAAGAATTTCCAAAACACAGCAACAAATGAATATTCAGCAAATAATCCTTAGCTGACAATCACATGCTAAATCCTTAAGATGGATAGTTGATTTAACTATATATGTCAGTATCTGAGTTATTCAATACAAGCTCTCTTTGCAGACCTCATCCACAGAGTCACTGAAATTTACGGCCAGATTCATCTCATGTGAAGGTAGATATTTAAATATGCTAGATAAATCACAATTTAAGGTACATATTTCTATGCAGCACAGTCTAGACTCAGCTGCAGATCACTAAAGCCAGGGAAAGTTGAGTCTACCATATACAGAAGGCTTGATTTGTTTAGAAGGTGGTATAAATATTCATGCCTTCATTTTGAGCTAGTAATTTTGTCCTAATGCTAACTGATCAAGCTATATACCCACCTTCTTTCTGAGGAAGAAATTCTTTCCTGTAAGGGTGGTGAGGCACTGGAAAGGGTTGCCCAGGGAAGTTGTGAATGCTCCATCGCTAGCAGTGTTCAAGGCCGGGTTGGACATAACCTTGGGTGGCATGGTTTAGTGGGAGGTGTCCCTGCCCATAGCAGGGGGGTTGGAACTAGATGATCTTAAGGTCCTTTCCTACCCTAACTATTCTATGATTTTATGATTTTTCTTGATGAAAGCTATTCGTCATAAATTATTCTCTTTTTGACTGTTTTGATTAAATCAAAGATTCTACAGAATAAAACTGACACCACCAACACCACCACCATAACATCCCCAAATAAAACAAAACTTGATTAATGTAATATGGAACTGCCTGAGTTTGAACCTTTCTATGGTTTCAGTTTGAACCATCCTATGTTTAGTACTGCAACTGTTCCAGGTAAGAAAATGAAACCTCCTCTCCCTACATGTTTAAGACAGTGAAATTCTGGTTTTGATTTTGCACCTGATATTTTCTTTTTCATAGATGATTAAGGAGCAAGAGAACAGCAAACCTGTCATGAATCCAGGTTCTAATAGTTTAGTGTCTCATATTTAAAATATATATATATCTTTCTTTCAACTCTGTGTGCCTAATTCCATCCTTCCTCTAAGGGCACTTGTATTCCAAAACTTACATCTGTTTCTCCACTAAAGGCATATATTTATTCTCAGTATGTTTTTGTTTATTTTCATGCTCTGTGACATATGAAAACAATTTAACTGCTTTTCTCCTAAATCGTAGAATCATAGAACAGTTAGGGTTGGAAAGGACCTTAAGATCATCTAGTTCCAGCCCTCCTACCATGGGCAGGGACACCTCACACTAAACCATGCCACCCAAGGCTATGTCCAATCCACCCTTGAACACCGCCAGCGATGGAGCATTTACAGCTTCTCTAGGAAGCCCATTCCAGTGCCTCACCACCCTTACAGTAAAGAATTTCTTTATCATATCCAATCTAAACTTTCCCTGTTTAAGTTTGAATCCATTACTCCTTGTTCTCTCACTACAGTCCCTCATGAAGAGTCCCTCCCCAGCATCCCTATAGGCCCCCTTCAGATGCTGGAAGGCTGCTAT
>JASSUY010049483.1:0-63250 GCA_032466535.1 Forpus xanthops
GAAGTTGTGAATGCTCCATCGCTGGCAGTGTTCAAGGCCGGGTTGGACATAGCCTTGGGTGGCATGGTTTAGTGGGAAGTAACCCTGCCCATGGCACGGGAGTTGGAACTACATGATCTTAAGATCCTTTCCAACCCTAACTGTTCTATGATTCTATGCTGTATTGGTGGCACACACTTACCCATGAGGACCTGATAGTAATTGCATAAACAGTAAACAGTTGACTTCTTCTGACTTCCCCTAAGCTAATGGAAAAGCTCCAGGCTTCTTGTTAATAAACATGTGTTGGCATTTCCTCTCCCCTCTTTCCTCAGTGAATGAGGGGTCTCTCATACAAACTGCTCCACTAGAAGATGCTGGGAAAGAAATACAAGTGTAAAAGCAACCTGCAGGTTGTTTAAGTTAGTGCTAGTCTGTAGGATCCTCAAGATTTGCCAGAGAAGAGACAGTCCTGGCTCTGCACTTTCACTCATCTCTGAAGGCCAAATGCCCTAAAGGAGAGTGCAATGTATCTTATAAAGGCAGATGCAGACATACCTGGTGCCACAGAGGGATCTTTTACCACAACCTTTCTTGAGCAGAGCTTCTTGCTACTCCACATACACATCTGAAAATGGCTCAAATGTTAGAATCAAAGTCAGTACATTGTTATTTTTTCACTTTAAAATACATTTGTGAAAATATCCCATTAAAAAAAAAAAAAAACAAAACCCCAAACACCTAGAGAAGAGCTAGCAAGGTAGCAGGAACCCTTGCAGAACCAGATTTTGAAGTAGCACCCTCAGAAGTTTCACCTTATCCCAATGGCTTGAGAGTGCACACATCCAAGGTTGCACATGACAAGCTGAGAGCTTTGCTATGGTAATTCAAAAAGTCTGTGGTCCCTTTGCTCAGATACTTGCTGAATAGGGAAAGGAGAAGCTGCAGCAGTTGATAACCCACTAGGAGCACACCATGCAAGGAGAACTATTCAGGAGCACTGGTGGCTTTTCTGGTCTCCCACCACCAAGCTTGCCTTTTGCTCTGGTACCTACCCATCTAACGTGCCGCCCAGGGGATGGACTCAGCTCATACCCTTTTCCTTCTGATGTGAAAGCATTCATTACAGGACGTGCTGATGGATGCTGGAGTGGGACACTTGGGGCTGACTGAGTCCCTTCTCAGACATCAGCAGAATGTGCTTTCAAGTTCTTTCTTGAAAGCAATCGGAGCCCTTAGCAACTGGGTGCCTTAAAATGTATTTATTGCAGCTCCAGAGAAAACAGTAGCTTGCTTTTATATATGGACACCATAGTGACATAACAGTAAACTTACAGCAATTCTCTGTGTTGCTGCCATTTACAGTGGTTGCCTCAGGAACTGCAAATAAAATTACATGTTTTATTTGAGTGTTTGAAAAGGATCACTGTCAAGTAACTTAGAGCTAAAATTCAAGCTTTGATGGGAAAGGACAGAAAACCTATAAATGGCTCCAGTAGGAGGAGTGCTTTCAAGATTCTAAAAAGGAAAAGTAGAACTATTTAAAAACAATTTTGCAATATTCCCCTGCAGGATTTGCAGCCCAGAACCAAAGGTGCAGTTAGGCAGACCACCAACAAGGGAAAGAGATAGGAAGGAGAATCAAAACTGATTATGCCGTTTAGTTTTCTTGATTGTCCAAAAAACTTAAAAACATTCCTATATGAAAGTGAGCAGGATTTAATACTTTCCTTTTTCAAAATTTGTATTTATTCACACAAAGCAAAATATAAAAACAACCTCTGCCCCCCAAAAAAACCCAAATAACAATGAGCTTGGCATTTAACAAAAACATTTTTCCCCCCAGTTTTCACAAGCAGATTGAACATGAACCATTTTCTCTTATTTGCATTCTTCAGTGATTTCATTAAAGGAGAGAAAACTATGACTTGCTCTGAATAGTGCTTAATATTATCATAATACAGACACTGTCCATCTGAATTTGGGATACACTCTAGACCACATTCCACCTGGTTTCCTTGTCTAATTTAAATCCACAGAAAGTGTTCTGAGTAGCAAATGTATGGACATCAATATGATCAGACAGCAGACCTGGACCAGCAGATTTTAGGGAAGTTTTTAGTCATGTTATACTCCGTGTTGGTGGACAGGCTCCTGTAAAGAGAATGGAGTTAAATTGGGTCCAAAGACTGAAATGGAAAAGGCTGAAGGAGCAAGGTCTTTTAGCAACTTCCACAAAGCATAATTCTAAAATCAGAATTTTGATATTTTGAAGAAATTAATTTGTATTTTAGACTGGATCCATTCTACAGAAAAAGATTTACATTTGAAAAATCCAAGCTGGATCGCCTTGTAATCCTTGTGTGCAGAGATGTATAAAGTGTTGGTGAACACTGCATTATGCGACACTGCTACCTTAAAGATAGCAGTTACCAAACAACAGATTTCAAGCATTTCAATAGGAAAATGTTCTTTTGCAGGCATATCTTTTGTAGTGGAAAATTTAATGTAGTTCTAAATGAAGGTAGATCCAGGCACTGCAGAGATAGAAGTTGCCTCTGTGTCCTCTGAGTGTAAATATCCTAATGTTTTATAATATCCACAGTATATGATTAAATTGATTGTGAAAAGATGAATAAGAGAGTAAGTGGCCACCCACTTCTTCAAACTTTAAATTGCTGATTAAAAATTGCTAAGCATGTGAACCTCAGAAAAGAAAGGTTTAATGACCTTATCAGTGTAAACTGTACCATAATTATCTGATCTTCTAGCCACACATCAGTCTCTTCTGCAAGGACTCGATACTTGAATTTCCTTTCTGCTCTAATAAGGAAAGATAGGAGTTTCAGACCACCCATTGAGCTGCCTCATTGATATTTAGAGCTGTTTCCTCATTTGATGATAAAACCATAAGGTATGCATATTCCTCTATGAGGACATGTGGCACTGTTTTAGAAAATACTTGTGTAACTTTGACCACTGAAATATACAGAGTTAAAAATAGGCCGGCATTCCAGAAATGCCTTATTCCTTCATATCCACTATGGTTTTATCATGCAAAATTTGGAGGAAATCTGGCAAGGAAATAAATTTCTTGAATTCTTTCAAATACAGAAAGAATAGGGACTGCTTGGGAAGCAGAAGATATTCAGAGATGCAGAATTAGACCATCAGATATCACATCTCCTTACCCAGCTGTAAATATTCATCTCACAGAATAAACATAGAACCCAGGGAGAGACAGCTATCAGACAATTCCCAGGAGATCAAGGTAAAAAGGAAAAGGATCATGCATGAAATATAAATCCAGAAGAGGATAAAATAATTACATATTTTGATCTGTAATTATCCAATTGATTCATTTGATGAGCTTGTGAAGATTCACTGAAAGATTTAGGAGATCTGCTTGAGCTTTGTTTACTCCAAGGCATTTTATTATCTCCATGGGAAAAAGGCAGAGAGGAAGAAGAATGTTATAGGAAAGACTCAAAATGCTTATGCTGCCCCTTCAACAATTGTATTATTGTTAATAATGGAACAAGTGAAGAAGAGGTTTTCTGTTTGTTTCTCTGTTTTATAAATAATTGTTTGTTTGTTCCTTTAAAAATAAATCTGTCCCTGAAGTTGCTTTCCTTTCCTCGCTGCATTCATTGTATACATTGCTTTCCCTTTTCTGTGTTTTCCCATATTACATTTTATTGTGGAAAATGCTTTTTCCTAACCTTGATTCTCCAGTTGCCAGAGTTAATCCTCAGCTTCCTTGAGGCGAGCACCACTAGAGGTACATTAACTGCCAGCATCTCCACTGCAAGCAATGCTATGGTGTACCAGTTTTGTATCCATTGTGCTTCTACTCTTTATCTTGTGTGCTGATGAGGAAAGTGCACAAAGCACAGGGTCAAGCTTGACTACCCAAACAAGTTTGGCTCTGGAAAACGCTCTGTATACTTTCCATAACTACATTCCTAAAAAGAAGGCTCTTTAAGAACACCATCAGACTCCCAGTCAAGGAGCTGCTGTAGCAGTTACTGCATGAAGAATTAAAAACTAAGCGATGCTGCCTAAAGCACTCATATTCAATGTATTTGTTAGGACGTGATTCCGTAAAACTGTGAACAGAAATGTCAAATAAGATGAAAACACGGACAGAAATCATAGTATGTCAAATGATGAGCAGAAATGATTTCTGGAAATGTAGCACTCACTTCAAAGATAGTAAGGTACTGGCTTTTCAGATGTAGATGGAGTGGCAGGAAAGTGCTTGTGCTTAGAGTAGACTTAGAAAAGGGGTCAAATCAAGCTTTATGATCATGGAAGAAGGTGAAAGCCAATCACTGTACCAGAAGATTGAATAGGATGGAGATAAATACTGTAGGATTTTACAAACAAAAATAAAAAGTTTGGGTTTGATACAGTAATAAGAAAAGAATTAATACACGAACACAAAGGGAAGAGTGCAATTAGACAGCCAAGTCATGAATCTAATCCTACCAGCACAATTCTGAAGGGATGGAAGGAGGTTTCAACAATATGATGGTGTTTAAACACCCCCCAAAAATGGAAGTTGTATTAAAAGTAGAGACACAAGAAATAACAATTTTCTGCTTTCTGGACTGGCAGAAAACCCTGAATATTTGGTACAGAAACAGAAATGGCAAGACAGGGAGATGGCCTACTGTGGATGCGTCTGGTTGTCTGGCTCTAGCACCTTGTTGAAACTGCTGACTGTAGCCTCTTCACAACCAAGTAGTCCATTGTTCCCCATTTGGGATCTTTCTTTGGATCCACTGGCAGAGAACTAAGTATCAGTTTGTAGAATGAGGAAAGTAATACAGACTGTTATACTAAGCTAGTCCAACACTGTATCATTATTTCAATATAAATACATATGTTTTTTTACAGGAAACAGAAAAGGCTGACACACTTTTACTGAATAAATCCAGCAAAATCAGGATGAATAACAATTTTGGTTAGTCTGCTGTTGGCTGCTCTTCAATTCAGCACAAACCAGGTCTATCACAAAAATGTTTCATTGTGTAATACATTCTACTTGACTGCTTATATCTGTTTTTGCCACACACAGAGCAGTAATGAACATTGGAAGGAAAATTTCGATTCCTGTAATATAGATATATGAAAAAAATACCAGCAAAATTCTCCCACAGTTTGCTTTAGAAAAGATGTGAGTATGATCTTTCAAACTATTTGTTAGAACCATGTTAGTGCTGCTGTGTTGGCATATTTAAGCATACGTGTTGCATGACAACCCATAGAACAAAAACAGTGTGCAGATGATCTAAAAGAATTTGGGGATATCTCCCAAGATTTTTAACCTATTAAGAATATTAGTTAATAGAAATAAAAACCTTGAAAAAGTGTAACTTTTTATTAATCTTTTACTGGTTTTGGAAGTGTGCTTTCTTACCTGAAAACTCCAAACAATTTCAATGAGCTGTTTATTAAGAAATGGAAGGCACTGCGCTGAGAGAAAGATTGTCACAGCAGCTCCAAAGTTTGCAGAATGTACTTTGCTATAGATTGCAGAAAGTTAGAAGCCTGAACCAACAAAACTAGAATATATATATGTTCTGCAGAATGTGAACTTGGTCACCTATGAGCGCAGTTCATTTTACAACCTGTGAGGAAATGCAAGGAGGTAGAAGAATTAACGAGGCATGGCCTGATCCAGCCATCAGAGTTGCGCTGTCACATAGCCTGAACACGCCTGTACTATCCTTTCCCACCAGAAGTTGCTACAAAATGTCCCCTAAATTCACAAAAAAAGGCTTATTTGATAATGCTTTCAAATGCCCTTTAAACTGAGAAGCTACCGGACTTCCAAGTGTAAAAAAGAAAGAAATAGCAAAACATGGGACCCCATTCTATAAGGGGGTGAACCTTGCCATTTCAAAAGCAACAGGCATTACATGGATTTGTATTATTGACTTGGACAGTTCAGGGCTTGATTATTATAGCTGATGGATGTACTCAGGCCATCAGCTCTAACAAGCTCTGCATGTGGTTAGATATAGGTGACAGTCTGTGAGTTAAACACCAACCTGGGGGTCTTACTTAGCTTCTTGGGTATCCTCAAGAGCAGTTCCTTCATTACTGTACTTTTGGGGCAGTTCTAGTAAAGGGCTCTTGGCTTTTACAGCACTTCCTAGCCTCAGCTCCACCTCCAGTATTTTTGTACTAGGTGCTGTAAGAAACTAAAAGAATAAATGGGAAGGCAATATTAAAAGGAATGGACAAAACTGGAAAGTCTTTGTAGGAACTGTCCATGTAATAATTTTGGCTGCACTAATTATCTATTCCAATAAGAAATACTGGGCTGCATGCAGAGAGGGCAATGATTTCCAGTGGATTGCAAAAGAAATGCAAGGCCCTGGAAGTAAAGTAAGGGCACTGAAGCTGTTGAAGAAAGGAACCATCCTAGTAAAACCAGGTTTAAACCCAGCAGATGGTCCTGGAATAGTGCACAGGCAATTAGCACTCTCCACTGCACTTGTACCGCACCAGGCAGGAAGAGATAAATTTTCATCTGGGTAACAGACCTGCAGTCAGACATCTCCAGTAGAGACAAATTACAGCTTGCAAATAGTAGTTACGGTGTTAATCAAACAGCAGAAAGCATCTCTTTAAAGAATAAGGAAACATTTGCCCTCTGCAGATGAAAGGAAAATTAGAGTTAGGTTTAGCTAAATCTCCAGCAGTGCTTGATTTCACAAATGAGAAAGTTAACACAGGGAGCAGTGCTCCTGAGACAGAGAAATCAGAAAAGGGTCCTTATGAAAACCCCTCTAAAAAACAGTATTTGTTTTCCTTTGTCACCTCCTGGAATTTGGAGATGTTTGGGCAAGAAGCATTCTGCATAAATACCGGTCACTGAACAGGTATGGACCCTTAAGAAGCTGAAATGGGAAGAAATTAAGGAAGCTGATGACACAAAAGCTAAAAGACTATTTTTATTTTTCTTTATTTTTTTTTTTATTCCTAAGGCGACTGTCCAGAGGGGTTTAAAATTATTTTCCACATGATAAAGAGTCATGTGGAAAATTTCCTCTGTTCTCAGTGCAAGAAAATGTCATTTAATTATTACACACAAAATGGCCGTTTGTAGACCTCCCAGTCAGGACACTGTTGATCCTGGGTTATATTTTGTGAAGACCTTCAGACTAATATCTTAATAGAGAAAAGACACTGGGTATGAAATAAGATTCTGTTGTATCCTATGTGGCCCAAAATCTCATGGTTATGAATCAATAACTGCATTCTCTTACAAGTCTTTACCTGACCATGCAGAAGATAATTTATGAAGAAGATCAAAAGGTACCACCAAAGGGATCCGGCTGCAAGAGGAAATCATTGCATTTGATTGAGCCATTTACATGCAGTCCCTTGCTAGTGCCAGGAACAACTCAGAAGGTCCTGTGGAAAATAAAAGATACTTTATTACTATTTCAGAAAAATATGTTTTTTTCCTTACGCTTTACTTAAAAATGGAAGTTGTTTTGTTTTGCTATATTTTTTGTTTTGTTTCTTAACTAAAGATTAAGAAAAAAAGGTTGTCCTTGCTCATGACACTAGGATTATCCATAGGAAGTTAATTTATCCTTCTTTCTCTATGTGAGTTTTGCATGAGTTAAGGATGTAGCACCTCCCTAATCAGGGAGGTTCAGTCTCTTTTTTCTATAGGTACCAACCAGAGGGAGAAACAGAAATTTACTGTAAGAGCTGACTGTGACAACTTACAGACAGCAAAAATGCAGAGTGGCTGAAAAATTTCTCAAACATTTAAATAGTTGTAGAAACGTTAATGTGCAAAGCACCCTACATCTATTGAAATTATTATTTTCTATGTCCTTTAAACCATAAAAATCTCTTGGTAGTCCTGGGGTAATGGTTGGACTTGATGATCTTAAAGGTCTTTTCCAACCTATATTTCTATACTCTCCTTCAGGAAATCACTGGATCCTTTTCTGAGAAGTTATGTATTGTCTGAATCCTGAAAGTCACTACTGCAAGGCTGGTGATTTCAGAGTGGGAGAGCTGTCATGAGAAGTGTCACAGCCTTTCCTTGAGAGGGCAAGGAAAAGTACATCACAGCATGCTGCAGCCCAGCAAAGCTCCCACAGAGATGCTGAATAGCTCATCTGCTCTGGCCAAAACCATTACCCCAATGTTTGGGCTCAGAGGGATGGTAGAGAAAGAATGCCTTCTACCTCTTCCCTGAAATGAGTTTCTTGTCTGGACTGGTTCATTTTGCAGAGGGATACTACATCCCTCGAATTGTATTAGCTTTCATCAAAGTTCTTTACAGAAGTTGCTTTGTACATGTCACTAAACTTTCACGTATTTTCATCAGTGGATTACCTGGGCTACATCTCTCTGTCACCTTCACATGGCTCTTTCTTTCAATTCACATTTCCATCAGCATTTCTGGCGGGCCTACAGTGAAATATTCCTTAGCTTTCACGAATGTAAGGAATGTGGTGGTGAACCACAGGATTCCCCCACCTACAGCTCTCCCTTTCAGCTGCCAGCTGCTTGTCAGATTTTAATTAACAAGAAAGTTGCTAGCAGTTATTCATGCTGGTTCTCTCTATTTCTCTCTGGAGAATTCCTGAATGGTGTTCAGGGCACTGAGCCTGCACTTTCTCTTTTTTTAATGCTCTTCTTCCCAACAAACAGTGAAAAAATGTTAAAAAATGATGAGCCTCTGCACCCAGAGCTCAGTTAATGCAGAATGATGTTAACCAGTTATGGATGTGGCACTTAGGACCTCTCTCCCTTCCACTTCCTCCACCTGTTTCATACACAAAATGAACAGAGAGGTCTTCAGAAAATTATGTCTGCTCAATTGTAGGTGTATTGTTAAAATTCTGTTTTACAATATGATATATATATTGTTTGTGTATATATATATATATATGGAATATAGTTTGGGTGAAAACTCTGAAAGACTGCACTGAGAAAGTCAGTAGGGCATGGACTGGCATGGAAAAAGGGCTTCTGAAAGCATTGTTTCTATCAAAGACACAACTGATGATGTGAGTTTATTTTTCCTGCATTTGAGCATCCCCCTAAAACACATACCTTTTTGCTCCTGTATTGCATTTCCTGGATTGCAGAACTGTTTGACCAACAAACATTCTGTCTAAATGCCACCAAATATCTAGTTTCATATCAAAAAGTCTGAAGAGCAAAGCAGTGCTACAAGGAAGTAAAAAGTTACTTAACAATATCCGCAGCCACTGAGTATCCCCAGTTTTAGCTTAGCCCTGAAATCTAACTGAGGTCAGTGTTTATAGCATGGGAAGGTTGTATTTTGCACCGCTGGCTACCAGCCTTTGAGAATTATTAAAATGCAGCAATATGCAGCAGTCATTCTAAGTAATCCAACAGACTCAAAGACCATTTCTGTGCTCAGCCTTAAAAGTCAATAGCAAACGGTAAACAGTTGGTTGCAACAAATAGCAGTTTAATAGACATGGCTTTTGATAACCTGCAGATAAAATCTGCTGGACTGCGGAACCCCAAGTAGCTGTCCCATATTCTGTAAGAGTTTCCATTATAAGCCCTGTTTTGATGCCCTCAACCAACCCTTCATTCTAAGTCTCCGCAGAGTTCCTTCTTGTGTAACATTTCTGCTATGTGGGCTCCTGCCAGAGAAAATTTGGAAGGGTGGGGGGAAGGAGGAGAACAAAGCCGGAGGTTATTCTCACAGGTATGGTTAAAAGAAAGGACTTTGTGAAGGGTGTTATTAACTCTTGGAAGCATTTTCTGTCTCTTCTAAGACAGTTCTTCCTCAGTGTTTCTGATTTGCACCTCAGTTTGGTTTTTTCTCTTTATTATTTCCTATTAATTTTTCATTAAGAGAGAGTGGGGAACGCAGCATTGGTTCAGCATTTGCAAATGATGGCATTGTCCTCACTGCCTAAATGCCTCCACAGCACTGGTGTTGTAAGCATTCCTATTCATGAGAGGCAGTAATGGTCTGGTTTATACATCCTGTCCCTTCCAGATAAAAAAATGTGTCCTATAATTATAGAAAATTAAGTCTTTCAGTGATTCTTCAGTTCCTGGGAGCTATTATAGACCTCCATCATATATTATATGGAAGGAATAAATTTCTTAATTATTAAGATTCATGGTACCTCCTCTACAAGCACTGTGGGTAGACATTGAATATACACAGATACACATTGCAGAGCTTTGCAGGCTTATCCTACAAAGCTTATAATGGTTGATATCATGCTTTCTAATTAGTCTATGAGACCCATCCACATTTTTATAAAGTCCACAGATGCCATACTATTCAGTTACAGTCTTAACCTGCTCTAGTCTTCACCCATTTGAAAACTGGCTTCTCCTCTAATGTCCTGTCTGCTTGCGGTGATGCTGCAGTCTTTAGGTGAGAGTATCTTCAATCCGGATCTCTCTCACCTACTCACTAATAAAAAATGGTGTTTTGACTGATGGGTTTCATGTGAAAACCAGGTGATGGCCATCCTTCACAGTCAGAAAATGTGGAGCTCATCTTCACAAACATCATTTGCAGTGATTTTCACATCTCTGATATTCTATAAAGTTCTTGTAAAGAGACTACTGACAACAAACTACCAGAACAATTGTAAGCCTAAAGCATAAAGTAAAGCATATCAAGTTTGACACAAATAACAGGGCCAGCTCCAAGACAAGATATACACATCTGCAAAGATGAGAAATGGCTTCCAGGTCTGTTAACTGAGAGCTGCTGCCATATACAACTGCACAGTTCCGCACACATGCACATAGTGGCAGAGATTCCCAGAAGGGCATTTAGGCACACAGTTCCCACAGCTGACCAAAGGATTTATTCACATGGTCCTCGCTGGAAATCTAACTGGAGTTTTATACAGCTGAATCTCCTGGTGAGGTCTGAAATTTCAATCTATGTAACTGCCTGCCTGCATTTGTTTAAAGGACAGCAACTAAGCAAACTTCAGTTTATGCCCAAAAAAATTCATACACATGGGAGGCTTTCAAATATTCCAAATAAATTACGATTGGCCTGGCGTTACTTTTGAGACTAAGCTTCCATTCATCAGCAGACTCTTTTCACTCTTTGTTTCTTCCTTTGGAATGCTTCTGTAAATCAGCTTATAAACTTTTGGCTTTAAATAAAAAGATGCTAGGTTTTTTGCTGTTGTTTGGATGGGTTTTTTAAACCCAATTGCAACAGCAACTGCAAGGTCTCTCCTTCCAGCAGGGCTCCCACTGGGAGTTAAAACCATAGTCAACCAAAGAGAACAAAGAACAGAGAGGACAGAGAAAATCCCCTTCAAGCCTCTGAGGAAACCGACTCATCTCTTTATCAGCCTTTGGCTTCTACATATCCCAAAGATGATTCAGAAATGTTCTGAGGTTGTCCCATGCAGGAGGTGGTGGTTATAGTGTTACAAAGGCTCTTCTGTCAACTTCATAGCTGCCTGAAAACTGGCTTTTATTTCATCAGCTACTTCAGCTCTGAAGAGGGGTTTCTCTTTTATCACTACATTGCATGTGGCCATCCCATCTGATTCATACTGTTCTGGCATTCCTTTTGGGCTCTAATTAAGGCCTTCAGTTACAAAAATAAAAGGTTAACACTATGTATTCAGGATTCCTCATGTGCCACTCAATTTAGGGTATATTTTAATGATTTAGGTCAAATCCCAGCCATGCAATATAAGTAGGAGCATGACCATTGGTCCATGAAGCCTCACATCATGAATTCAACACCCAGTCTGTGAGAGGAAGGTAAAACCAGGCAAAGTATTATCCCTCTTAGCTAAGTCTGGAGTGCTACCCTCCAGGAAAATAATTCCTCCTTTGCCCCAGTGATGATCAGGTCACTACAATGTAATTAAAAAGGGCTTCTCAGCTCAAAGAAAGAGTGCATGAAAACTGATAATAAAATTATACAAAATAGGAAGATGCCAAGAATCTTGGAGGGAATTTCCATTTACCAAACTTGTTTACAGACAGTTGCAGGGTTAAAGGCAACAGGAAAATATTTGAGCTCTGCAGGTACAGGATGATATAACATTATCACTAACTGCTAACAACATCAGCAAAGAAACTCACAGTGCTATGTGTGCAAGAGGTCGTGTGTCTCTGGCATTTACTTGTACAGTTTCCGTGCAGACATTAGCATGGTCTCTGAAGGTCTGACTGACACAGATGTGGTCATTCTGCTCCCATTTTAATGGCAGTAGATTAATACTAGTAGATAGCAAATCAATCTGTAACTTAGTGGCCTCTTTAGGATGTCAACATAAGCAGCCACTGCATAGCTGTAAGGTCACTGCAAGGACATGTCTTTTGTGTGGGGTGATAATGTATGCAAAATGGGGAGCATGATCTCTTGGGATGTTTAAAAATCCATTCATTTTAGCTCCCCTTCAATCATCATGAAATCTGGAATTTATGTGCAAAACATCTAAACCTTCAGGACCATAGCATGAGCTGAGTCCCCCAACATACGTACGAATTATTTGAATAAAAGCATGTCATTGTGTAAAACAATAAATGAACTCATCTTTTACTTATGAGAACTACCAGCAGCATTTGCTCTGCACTGCCCTTATTTGTTAAACTTCTGGAACACAGCACTCCACACAGAATTGTGTGGTCTCCCTTATCATTGTTTTTTGCATCCCTTAAGTTCAGAGACATTAGCAGGGTGTGGCTTTATTCCATTAAAGGCTGTTTTGGGTAACAGCAATCCAAGATCTATTTCATTATGCTAACAGCTAAGGGCCTTGTAATAATAATCTCTTGTTTGGCAGCATCACAGCCAATTTCATTGATGTTACAGTTGTTTTAATTCTCTTTTTCAGGGGTGAGAAAAGCTCTACTAATTCTTCTGAGATAATTCCTCCATCTTTTCATCTTTTACTGCAAAAGGGATTGGCAGGAAACTATCCAAGAAAGAAATGTAGATAAGCAATGCCACCATCAAGAGAAAGAGAAGGGAGAAGAAGGGAAGGGAAAGAAAGGCAGAAAATACCCGCTTTTTTTGTCAAACTCAAACAAACAAAAGCAAGAACAGCTATAAACTTTGAGAGTGAAACAACTATGTAAATCTGTATAATTTCTAACACTTGTATGCATGCAGAAGTACTGAAACACCAGTGACCTGATGTGAAGATGAATGGTTGTGAACTTTAAAGCTTGTGACAACATTACCTGAGGGCAAGGTGTCTGGCAATAGCAAACTAAACTATAAACATGCACACATAATACATGATTCATCAGTTAATAACAATGGTAATATGACCTTTCCTTTATATTCTTCAACTGTTTTTTCCCCCTTAACATTCAGCATGTCCGAGGACAGAGCTGAAGGTGAGTTTTTCAAGCTATTTTTAAGCAGAAACCAGAAACTGCAAGAAATTTGCTGGGACAACTCAGAAAAAGACTGTGGAAGCCTTTTCTGCCACGAAGGAAAAGATCCTGGAGAGGTCACCAGCTCTGCCTTACACATCCTGGTATCCTCCTGTCCATCCGTATACCTAATGGACAGCTTCCAGGCTGCTTCCTGCCAGCCTTGTCAGTGGCGGGAGAGCAGGCTCTCATCTGAGGCTCTTCTTCATGGAAAGAAAGTGGGAGAGGCTGGCAATCAGGAAAGCTTCCCAGGACACTCTTAAGATAAATAATAACCTATGCAGTCTGTGCTCATAAATCCTCTACTTGTAGGATTTGTGCTCCTAAATCTTCAAGGTACTTCTGAAAATATTTCTTTTAATATGAATTCATCCATTGTGGAAAACTTACCAAAATGTTAATAAATCCTAAGTCAGTAGGCTTACACCAAAGTCGACTTTCTCTATTACTGTTAGGAAGGAGAGTGGTTGGCATCAGTTGAATTGAAGGGGATTTCCTTTTGTTTTGCAATGTATGTGCAGACAAGCAGGCACCAAGCTACAAGTGAGTAACTTTCCCACTAATCCTCCAAGGCGTGTGACAATATGACCCTGAGCTTTTACAACTAAGAACAGTATGGTATGTAAATATTATGAACATATATGGTAAGTACTCTACTTGCTGAGAAACACAGAAAATGATTCCCGAGAATGCCTAGATGACCCTAAAGCTACACAGATTATTCTTTTTATGTCTGCAGCATTCATCTCTGTTCAAAACCACAATGATATATTAGATGCAGGTCACTGAAGCAGGAATTTCTTCTTCTTGTCTTCCTTTCTCAGTTGAGGATTGATCTGTTTTATTTTAGATCTAAATAATAAAAAAGAAACAAAAAAAAAAAAGAATTATTGTCTTGTATTTGCCATTACATTCTTTCCAAAAAGAGAAATAATCACTTGTTGAGCTGAGAACATTTTAACTGCCAGCTGAAAATGAGGATGTCACTAATTGTACAGCAGCACACATTAAATGATGCCGAAGAACATCAGTTATGCTCTGCAGTCACACACTTTAAAAAATGAGGAAAATCCAGTATTTTTTTCCTGGAAAATGTTGTGGCATTCCTTAAAGTCACTAGAATATGGGGGAAAAAAGAATACTTTTTAAATCAGTGAATTAAAATTTCAAAACACAAGTGTCACCTTTTTTATGATGGATATGTATCCTGCTGAAACCACTGCAGTGGCACTAAGTGTGAAAAAGACGGGTTTATGTTTATGCACAAGCAACTAGGATAAAGCAGATGAGATTAAAAAAATACAGTGGAGACTTACTGATTTTGCCATTAAAAAGTTATGAATACTCCTTCAGTAACGTGCCCAGCTGTTGCAAGGGCCATGTACCATCTACCAATCTGATAAATATATTCTGTATGACCATGGCACATGATAGCCTTTGAAAGTCCCTGTCTCTTAACATGGATATGTATAAGCAGACTCTTCCAGTTCTCATTGGGTATTTTCTTGATTGGCAATTCATCTTTCATTATTGATAGAGACTTCGAACCTGCATCTCACAAAGAAGTCCCAAGAGTGCAGATTTATCCATGGAATTATACCAAGAATAAATTAGACCATGGGGCTCAGAGGCACCACTCACAAGGGTATGAAATGCTGGCTGGGGTCCATAGTTTCCATACTTTGGTTATTTCCATTTACTTTAGTTTAACTTGAGTAGATTCCAGCACTTGGTAAACCTTATCTTTTTTTATTTTTAAGAATATTTTTGCATATCAAGTAATTTTTTTCCCATACTTGCTCAACCTCTGCAAAAGGCTCTTCATAAAAAAGGAACTCACGGCTTCACATGTAATAGGGCAAGAACCAAAATTCCATTTCATCTTGGGAGAAAGCATTGGGTGATGGAAGAATACAATGCAATTATCCAGGTGAGTTTTTAACTGAAATGCATGATTATTAACTGAGATAAGATTATTTCCTCAGTGACATTGGACAAACAATTTCCGCATTCTTCGAGCATGACACAATGCTTGTGACTGATGGGGGACTTAAGGTCCAGGCCTGGAACACCAGCATCCTGCCCTCAAATCCTTCCTCTGCCTAACGCTCCTTGCTTCTCCTTAAAATTCAGTTAACTCCTGCTATCCCTGCCATTCCTCCAAGAGACTTAAAATCCCTCTGCTTCCTTTATCATGCCATTATTATTTAATGATCACTTTGTTCTTATGAAAAGGTCTGTACCGAGCTTAAAAAAAAGGAAGGAAAAAGCAGCTGTGTAATGAAATAGAACAAAATGGCTTTGTAGCAAGGACTGACTCCTGCCACCATTTGCTGAAGAATGCAGAGTTTCTAAAACTGGAAATAAACTTGTGTTTCGCACAGATTGGAATTTTCATATGGCTGAGCTGTAGCAGAAAATAAATAATAAACAAAAGTGCTCTATCTCGTGGTCTCAGATTGCTGGCAGTAGTTTAGAGCATTTGAGGATTTGCTAGGGTTTTTCCCTTGGGAGCAACTATGTCCTTAGGGGAAAGTCGTATAGAAGTCAGAAGGGGTTTCCTTTTAAGGTCTAATTCTAACCCCACTGAAGGCAAAGGAAAAACCTCCTGTTGACACCGTAGGCTTAGGTCAGGCCCATAGAAAAGTCAGTTTAGTGACAGCTAATTTTTCACCTTTGAAGGAACATTAGAACTGATCAATTGATAAAAATAATATGCAAGTACTTCTGCAAAATTATTCCAGGGTATATTTCACTGTTTGTTGTCCTTAAGCTCATGGCATCTGAGGTTCACAGAGGCACAGGTTAGCTTACAGCTGAGTCATGAAAATGTTTGAAAATATCAGGAGTTCAGAAGTTTTTAGGTAATGAGCAATCATCTGGAAATTCATCTCAGAAGCCCATTATACAGAAGGTGTCATCATTTCAGCCTTTTGTTTAAGAAGTTTCAGCAACTCAACTTGGAAGCATGAACTGTACCCAAGATCTGTATTAAAGCAAAGGTTAGAAATCCCTTTCTATAGAAGAGAAATATTTCTGGACACCATATAATCAATTACACAGATTTCAGTAGCCCTGGAAGTTAAAATCTGAGCATTTGTACCATTCATTTTTTTGCTAAAGCATTAATATATAACATACATTTATATATGCAGCTATGCAAACCATGCAGAAAGTTAGCATCATGATGGCAAAAGCTAAAATAAAGGTTTACCCTCAGCAAAGCAAAAGTCATCCAAAAGCAGCTTGCTCAGACAGCATATTTGTACCTAAAACCATCATAGAGCTGACCCAGAAACCAAGCTGGTTGTGGCTGTGCAACATGAGGACCTCACCCTTCTACACTATCTTGCAGGATACCAAAACTGCAGCGGGAACAGCAATACTGCTGTAAGTCAACAAATTAATGCAAATAGCATGAATGGTAGATTTTGTCAGTATAATGACCTGGAGCTGTGACTAACACAGAGCAGGCACTACTTGCTCTGCTCTCCCTGAGAGGGTTTTGGTAACTCCCAGCTTGTGAGTGCACAGGACAGCTGTGAGCAGTAGCATCTTCAGTGGTCAAATCCAGCACAGCTCATGAATCAGAAACTTAAGCTTGCATAACAGTTATGTGATGTATTAGCAGTTTTAAAGTGCAGAATTCATGCCAGATAAAACCACTTTTATACTGACTGACCATGGAAGAAGCAGTAGGATGTAAAGAGGGTCTTAAGTGAGGATAGGGTTTGTGCTGTGAGGTTTTATAACCATCCTTGGCTGTACAGAAGTGATGCTAAGCTGCATTCTTCACTCAGGGATCATGAGGGAGTTTCACCTTCAGCTCACTCCCTTCTTCAGAGCCACACAAGAGGGTGGGTTCATTGTTGTGGTTTTTCACATTATCCACATGCAACACACGTTGAAGATGGCTGGCAGGAGAAAACAGCTCAGTGCAAAGCCGTCCTGACCTATCAGAAAATCCCATGTTCCAGCCTCCCACACACTGCGGTCCTGCACATCCTTGTCTGTTGCACAATAATCACAGTAATAGTCATGTACCAGAGATACCTCTCCCCATCCCTATTAATTAGTTCACATACTATATTCATCGCTCAGTAATGCAAAACTGTAATTTCCACCCTAACTGTGGGCCAAAGGAATCTTCTAGTAGAGCACATTTTTCTGTCTTTCTGCCTCTATGGAGGGAATCAGTGAAGTAAGGACAAACAACAAAAGGGATGCTCTCAAGTAACGGAGAATCCCTCACTCTTCAGCCCTGTGCAATAGGTATACATATGTAAGCAAAGACAACTCCTGGTGAAAATTAATACTCCCTTGTGGGAATCAGAGCTGAATCAGGATTGACGCTGATTTCAAATGCAGATACTTGCGCAGAGTAAAATTACTTTTCAAACACCAAAGCTTTCCCTGGTAAAGTATTTAAGGTTGCATTTTCAGGCTAAAAAGGAAAAAGTGATGAAAAGCTCTTAAAACTGAAGAAACAAAATCCTTGATTCTGATCCAAATTCCTGCAAAACAAGATCCCATATGGTAATGGCTAATCTTAAGAGAATGAAGGGGGATAAAATGGGTACATTTTCCTTCCTCTCCCTCTTTCCTCTTTGTTTTTTTTTTTAAGTTGCATGTAATATGTCACAGGAGGGTCTCTGCCAAAGAAACGTTTTCACCATCATTCACAAACAACACACAACCCATACTTTATTTGTTGTGGCTTTGTAAGGAAATAGGACCTGGTAGTTAGCAAAAGACACTACACAGCACCAAGCAGTGCATTGCAGAAGTGTTAGTCGAGGTCCAAAACGTGGGAGAGACCTATTTTCAGCTGGGCTTCATTAGTCCAGCACAAGCCTTTTATTGTTTTGATGGCTCTCTGTGCTTCAGATAGGAGCAATCATGCAGATACTACTGGGGATTATTGACTGATTGTACCATTAAATGATCTACAGTCTTCAAATGAGAAAAGGCCCCTTGTGTCCTAAGTAGTTGTGCAAACTGAATAAGGCTTCTCAAGAAGCCTGTTGTCTGAAACCAGTGTTTCCAACCCACTGACACAGATGGTCCTTCCCCATGTTTTACAAGAAAAACTGTTTCTTTTGGCAATGAGCTCAGTCCTTTCTCCTTCCTACCCAAGTAGCTTTACACTTGTAAAAAGCCACTGATTACTCATCTGCGGATGGATTTTCACAGTGGGCTTGACAGACCTGTGGACTTTCATCCTGGAAATTCAGGGCTTAGAAGAAAATGGGACAATAAAACACACTGTCAGCATACATGTAATGGATGTAAAGGCAACATATCAAAGTTGCTTTTGCAAATTAAGGTAATGTCTAAAAATTACAGACAGTTGTTGTGTGTTATTTATGCTAGCTAGCAATCTGTCTATTTTCAGTTGTAGTGGACATAATGTAAGGTGACAGGACTAATAGTTCAGTCTTAGTATAGTTCAGCCATAATGTAATTCTGTTCATAATGTAAGCTGATATATTGATTTTATTGCTGCCACTTTCTCTAAGGTCTGTATGAATCCAGACCAATGGAAGAAAAATGATTTAACGAAATACCTTATTATGAGACCTCAAATAATAAAGGAAATCACATTTATCACCTGCTATAGAATGTAAATTGTTCACACTGAGGGTTTTATTTTTGAGAAATTTACTTTTATTTATACTTTATTAATTTGGGAGTAACTGGTACTACTCAATTACCAGTTACTACTTCAGCTTACCAATAACTTCTATACTAGACCAGGAATAAAAGACATTGTGTAGTGACATAAGGCATCAACCCCAGGTTAGTCCAGATGCTGAAGTGTAAAGATGCTTACAGGGGTTTGCTTAAGTTCATTTCAGTGTTTGTAAAGATTCCCATGAAATTCACTACAAGTAGAATCGGAATAAACAAACAAGCAAAGAGAGCCATTCAAAAACGATTGCGTGGCAAAAGCCAAGCATTCAGAAGAAATTTCAAATATAAAGCTTTTAGTTCAGAAATCAGTAAAAAATCCCAATAAATAAAAGAAACATTTTGGATTCAGAAAACTCTTGTGTTGCTGTCTTGACTTAGTCCAGCGCTTCTGTTCTGAATGGACTTTAACAGACTAAAAGTGTCTACCAGAGATGAGGTTCAGACAAACCACCTAGTCTGTCCCATGGGCTGCCTTATTTTGTAGACTTGAAGTCCTTAATCTTGCTGGGCCATTGCTGGGCCATGTGAAGTGGAGAAAGGGAATCTGAACCCATCAAGACCCTGCTGAAAGATGAAGGTGTCAGTTACCTCCACAATACTTCATCTTCGAGTGTTCCTTAAAATAAACCCAGAGTTCTCTGGGCTATTTTATTAGGAACAATTCTATTTACTCGACAAATTAATTTTTTGCTGCAAAATAGCTCTTGTAGGTTGTGATTTGCTGTCTATTTTCTTCTGGGAAGAACATAACGCTTATTTCTTTAAAATAACACTTATTTCTTTAAAAACTCTGCACTTCCATATGTAATAACTTGAATCTGTTCATCCCATACTTATGCCATGTAAACTATGTTGGCCAAGACTAAGATGTTTTTCTACAGTGATAATGTGCAGGAGTGAGAGGGTAAGCCACGTTCAGTTGACAAAGGAAAAGAGCAGAGTGTTCCTATGGCATAAAAGCGGTTGCATGGTTTTGGAGTATTTGTAAGGGTAGCATTCTTCAATATAACCCCTATATTAGAATGTCCTTTTTGGTTCATTTTGGGTATTATGCAGTGAACCATGGAAATGCACTATTATTTTACTAAAAAAAGAATTAACTGTAAATTAACACTTAATATTTTTTATTTGATTTTGATTAGCATGTTAAACATGCCTTAATTACATCAGAATAAAACATGGAACTTGAGCAATTATTTAAATATACCCCTAGAGTATAGTGCAATTTAGGACTGGACTCCTCTTTCATGTTGTGTGTGGGCTTTTTATGGTGAACCATGTTAAATAACAGCTAATTTGTAACATACACTCACACATATGAAACACATTATTTTCAGAGCATTATTTTTGCTGTCTATCTTGAAACAGAGCTTATGTGTGTATATTCATTTAACACAACTTGAGTTCTTGGAAAACCGTGCTCAAATTCCAATGAATATACATTGCTCCTAAAGCAAAATACAAAAGCAGAGGGTTGTTGTTGCCGTAAGCATTTTAAAATTGGCATCACTGTTACAAATGTCAAGAGCTGTGGAGGTCTTAGAAACATTTTTCTGTGCCAAGGATAAAAGTTTGCATTACTTTGGCCTGCCTTAGTCTCAGCCACCTGGTATTTCTATTGACCTACCCTGTGGTCTATCTTTGGCTGTAGCATTCAATATACAGGAGCCAGTGCCAGCATCGGGGTTGTTTCCCCCTGCTGTTTGCCTCCTGCAGTCACTGCACCACATAGCCTGCGGTCACACTCCATCCTTTGAAGCACCACTCTTATCCCCATGCAAGTGTTGTCTGTCTTGAAAACATATTCAGAAAGACGTATTTTTACAGAGAGCCACGTATCTCCTGTAGACATCTGCAAAGCATCATCCACTATTGTTGCCCAGAAAGTGGGAAAAGGGGCTTAGAATTGTGTAGAATCAGGTGTAATGGTTTTGTTTGCTGAGGTGTGCTCAGCAATGTCATCTCTGTTGATGGATTTCCTAAAAAATAACCTATGGCAATCTTTTTCACTCTTTAGAAAGGTTGATCAAATGAATTAGATAAAAATCAGAGTGCTTTCTGAAGGAACAGCAAGCAGTCATAATTAGATCAGTCAAAGTGAAAAAAGCTAGAATATTGTCTGTGAGAAACTGGTTTAGCAGAAGCACAAGAAAATCTGGTTTTCCAAAAAAAAAAAGAAAAAAGCAACCCTAAAATTAAAAATCTGCTAACTGAAAAAACCCTTAGATTTTTTTTTTCCTCCATCAGACAGCATAGCAACATCATTGACTTCAAGGCCATAATATGATTACAATTGCAAGAAGGGCACATCAGGTCACAGACCATGTCACTGAAAAACAAGTCTAACTCCTTTTGCTGATGTCGGCAATTTTCATAAGTAGTCTAAAATAGCCCATTACTTCAGTGTTCTGCTGCCCAGATGATTTGTGTTTTCCCTTTTTTTTCTTTTTGCCTATTTTTCCCTTTTTGTTAATTGAAGGAAGGGGGGAGTTTGGGAAAATTATGTTGGCTATTGTAAGTACAGCTTGTACTCTAGCCTTGATGCTTGACCCTACGTTCTTTCTTTTATATGAGGTGGAATTCATTTTCCTTTGGCTAGTATAAAATGAGAACACCATTGAAGTCTGTATCATTGGCAGAGATGAAGGGTGGGCTGGAGTGGATGATCTAATTGGGTTTCTCCATCTTGAAGTTCTTGCATGCTGTTAAGTTCTGTGATGAGCTGTTGGTTTAATTTTACAGGACCTTGGTGGCCAGCTTGTGAAATCTGGCTAGCAAGAACATAACAGAGCTTGCTGCATTATTATGGCTGGGTTTTCTACGTGAGGTTTTGTTTTTTTTTTTGCTTAAAAAACTTTTTTTTTAATACGTAAATCATTAAAACAAAGGTAATTTTCATTAACACTAAAGGCGAATCCAGACAGATGTGTCAGAAGGGATAAATTATGAATCTGAATCTACAAATACACTTTGACGGCCTAAAAATCCGTCACTGCAGAGAAAGAAAATCCTTTTCAAACAGTATGTAATTATTACAACATAACAATAGGCAACTACTAATTTTTGTCAGTATCATGAAATAAATTTCACAAATTATATACATTAGGGATTGCTGTATAATTTGCGTTATCACAATGAAGCTGATTTTGAAGAATAAACTTTGGAAAAAACCCTTTATCTGTAGTTTCAATTTTATTTGGGCTTTATCAAGAATCTGAAATGATTCATTGTTCCTCTGTACTCAGGGGAACTTGTCTGAAATAGTTAGAACAGGTAAGGGAAAGGCACGTTCTCTGTGTTTTTATTCATTGTAAATTACTGGACTTTGAGTTATGACTGTTACTGTAAGGAAATTACTGCACTCCTACCACAGTTAAAAAGAAACATTATGGAACAGTGAGGAAATTACTGGAGAAATATATACAAAAACTTCAAATTATCTCCTCCTGACTCCTAAGACTGCACCTGCCAGATTTGTATCCTGGTACATAGAGTGTGATAAATTGCTCAGAAGATCAAACTAATTAAGTAACTGTTACTGTTAGGGATGCCTTTTAAAAAGAAGAAAATTGAGTTGTATTTAGCACTCAACACCTACACACCAAAGTACATAACCCAGATGAGCGAGTCTTTAAAACTGGCATAGAAATGAGTTAATGTTTTTAGGGAATTGTGCGCACAATATGGCAAGAGATCAATAACAACTGGAGAAAAAAACCAACCCTCACCTAAAACTACTCAGCTGCTAGTAATAAAGAAGTAGAAAGTTGCAAAATGCATTAACTGTCATTTGGCTGGTTTGTATTGTCTGTTTTGTGCAGTTTCATAGGACAGGTTCATATCTTGGCACTAGCAATTAAATAGTGTTCAGTGTGATGATATGTACCTTTACAACTCATGGCAACTATGCAAAAAAGGACACAAAGATGTTATCTCTGCAGAATGATTACTATTTTCATTGATAATACTGAATAGAATGACAGCAAAACTGTGTAGGCTATATAAGTGCGCACATGTATGGAATATTCAACTATTTCAAAGCATGCACATGCGCATATATGAATCTCAGTAACACAATTTTGATTTTAAAAACATGAAGTTGGCCTCAGGAGCTAAGAAACTGAATTTGTGAGCTGTTAAATGTCAGAGCTGACCTCCGGGATTTTGAGAAGGGATGATGTGGTGAAGGGCAGGCTTCAGGTCATGTTTTATACAAGAAGTTTAATTGTTCTGGCTAGGAAACAAAAGTGACTCATTTACTTGAAGTGGGTCCCTATCTCCCAATGCAGATTTCGAATGGGGGAGCATACTGCTAGCAATAATATCTTTAAAAGAATTGGACTGGTTTACTTCAGTATTTTAACTACTTCCATTCAGATTCATTTGTTTTGGACAAATAATTTGATAGTGTTCCAATGATAGCAAAAAGCAGTGCCTTTGTCACCCTTCTTGAACCCATGAAAGTCTTTCTGCTGTGTTTAAATCAGATTTATTTTTTTATGCTCTTTCTGAGCCTTTTATTGAAAAATGCAATAAACTATTCAACTGTATAGATTGCAAAGTCATCATGACACTAGGTTTGTGATATTGGTTTTTACAGTTTCAATCCTGTCTCAGAAAGCTCCCTCTACAGATTACACGTGTGCATTTTGAGTTGTGGATAATACATATATATAAATAAATATTTTACTTTTTTACTAGTATCTGATTTATTACTGTCATTCATTTCCATTCATCTTGACTGTGTCCTATTTTATCTACTTTAATTTATCAATCCCCTGTTTCTTGGTTACCAGCCTATCTCAGCATTCAGTTTTCTCCAGTTTCAGTTTTGGAAATTCCTATTTATCGGTGACATATTTTCTGAAAATGTGAATTTCATTAAATAATTTTGCCCTAGAAAACATAAATATATATCCCACTTTCTGATCAGCTCATAATTGAAAGAATGAAAATAATTTAATGGTTAGGAAGTCTTGCTGTTTCAAGATGCTTTTATTGATCACAAAGTGTAAATACATTTATCACTGAAATTTGACAATCCACTGTTAATGAGACCCTGGCCATATACCATTGAAATGAAAGTGAGTTTTGCTACAGAAAAGATACCATGAAACACATCTACTTTGAGCTGAGGAAGGAATACAATTTAAGTTTTCAAACCTACAGATAAGGCTGTATTTCAAGCTGCTTAGAAAGATCTTCACAGAAAATGTGGCTTTTAAGAGAAACCATTAAAGCCACAAAACTAAAAATACTTAAGCTAGAAACTGGGTATTTTTAATCATAGTAAGTCATAGAAATATTGTGTGGAAGTGACTTCCAAAAAGTCCTCCCTTCTGCCTGAAGCAGGATTATCAGCCCTCTACAGAGCAGAAGTAATCCTCCCCATTCCAGAAGATGAAATAACACTCGTATGGTTTCACTGTTCATTAATGATATAGCCTCAGAATTAGTTGCTGGTATTTTTTTAATGAGGATGATTTGCCACCTGCCTTCAAGCACAAAGTCCCATGATTTCTGCTGGCAGAAGGTGAAATTCCTACTTCAGTAATGATACTGTGTCTGGCAAACGCTGTGTTGACTTAGTTAAAAATTGAGAGAATCCTCTGAAAATGAGATTTACTGATGAGTAAGATGCATACAAAAGTATAAATAGAAGAAGTATGAATGTATACTAAAAATTGGGCCAAGCTCTGCAAGGTGGACCCATAGCCAAACTGTCCTGAAGTTTGGAAGTCTGACATTCAGTGCTCTTTTCAGATCATTAAAGATGTAATTGGAAGTCAATCACAAATATTTTATCTGCTTTCTCTGAAGTTCAGGTATTGAGAAACATCTGAAAACTGTTTCTCTCTGAGCCCATGTGTAGTATCAGTGTTCTTTCATACACCAAGAACCTCCTCTGAAGGAAACCAAATATGCTATCAATTAAAATAATATCTGTTCAAAAACTGCATGAAGATACGCCTTATACTAGCTCTTCTTGTCTTATGACCCTATCTGGTGAGCTCTGTTTGTGCCTGAGAACCTGAAGCATTTAACTTTGCTACAGTTCTGTCTCACAAATATTTTTGTTGGTTTCAGTAAAGACCATGCTAGCCAAAAATCCGAACTGAAAATCTGGATCAGGGTTAACAACTCAGTGAACTAAACCCAAGTACTGTATCTGAAGACAGGAACATTATGAGAACTGTTAGGACAGTCCTTTACCATTGCAAGCAGCTATGATATGCAATCTGCCTAGAGAGCTAATCAAGTTCTTTCTGTTCCTACTAGTCCTGCTGGAATACTGGATTAGCACTTTACAATTCCGAGAGTTGATAACCTCTTCTCACTTTCATCTTATTTTTATTTGTTACTTCTTTAAAGCCATTAGCCTCTTTGCCAACAGTCATATAGAATCAACTGCTTTATCTAAAATGTTTACAGAGTGCAATAATATCTCCTTCCTGCTTTTGTTCTCCTAAACTAAATTATCAATTTATTCTCACCTTCTCTCAGACTTCTACAGTTAAAACTGCTTTCTTCCTAAAGCCATTCCAGTTTACATTAGACAATTTTCTGACAGTGTTTAGGGTATAATGTAGAAAATTCAAACAAAACAGAATATAGCATCGGTTTTGATGTCCAAGTTTATAGGAGAGGTTCAGTTTTGGCTATCACAAGGTTCAAGTCGTTGCAATTTGCAACCTACAAATTGTGCTGCAAAGCACCCAAGTTTCTAAGTAAAACTTATCAAAGACCACACACTTAGCTTACTTTTTATCAAACCATAAGAAATTATAAATCTTCCCTTTTTCATTCAACAGATTCATGAACTTAAGCCAAGCACATGAAATATACATATAATGAATAATGAAAACAGGTGAATTTCCAATGATTGTCATTTTACTGTAAAAGCTTTGCATACACTGATCAGTGTAAGGCACCCTCTCTTCACCTCCAGATTGAATCTTGCTGGTATGCAGTGTTTCGAAACATAATCCAAACTTAAACTTTGCAAATTGCACTTATCTTCATCATACACTGGGAATAAACAGATGACTCAATATCAAGCCCAGCAGAGGTTTTTTTTTCCTTTTCTTTATACAAACAAGCAACCTTTCTGATAGCTTCTGCTAATGGAGTTTTTACAAGTGGTTTTAACCTTTCCTGTAGCAATGCATCATTATTTCTCATGAATAACTGAATTACACATATTCTTTCCTGACAGCCTTTATGAACATTTCCTGCTGTATGAAAAGCACAATCACTAATAGACCTGATTAGATAAGCAAATATGAATGTTCCCTTAAAATGAGGGAAGAAGGTCATGTTATTATCAGTGCATTTCTTCCAAAGATGCAACATGTCTTCTTTATGGCCAGTTCGACTCAATGTGTGAAAATGAGTCCAAGCAAACACAAGTACTTAAGAGAAGTATCATCATCAAGGGGGTACATTTAGTTCATACAAAAATGAGGTAATGTTTTTCCATAGCGTATCATTAACTTTTGGAACTCATTGCCACCTAATATTGTAAAGGCCAAAAGTTTAAAGGGATTATTTGAGTGATAGGCTGATTCATCAGGGTTAACTCTAGTGCTATTAATAACAGTACAATCTCCAACTCAGGTTGCTCCCTAAGCCACATGCTACTAGAAGGTTAGAAGCTATGTAAGAAAAAAGTCATTATTTGTGTCTGCTACCACTGTCAAAGACTGAACTAGGCCTTAAAACACAGCACTGAACCAGCTACTAAGAAGGAGAAAAATGACTGCTACTGCTGAACCCAGGACAAGAAATATTTGACTTGCCCTAGGATGGCTTTTCAGTAATTTCTATATGGATTCAGGTGATCAAATGCAACAACACAGTGGCATGTGGGAAGAGAAAGGTCTAATATACTTATGTAAACTTATCTTTAGGTGTATCTTTTGAGCCTTGAAATGTAAGGATGCATTTTTAGGCCTAATGTGTACAGATAGCAGCTTCTGCGGTTGTTTGCCAGCATGCTGAGGAAAAGATAAATCCATGCACCAAGGAGCTAAACATGTATGTTATCTGCTCAAGAATTGTTAGAAAATCTAGTAAAAATGTATCCTATAAATGTTGCATTCCAAGAGAAAACAGTCAATGTCACAGTCAAAATGATAACAAATGGACCTGCATCAGCAAAGGGCAATCAAAGCTGGTAGAGTGTTTTGGCCAGATGAATCTTTGAAACGTCATTGTTTATTTAGACCTCTTTCATCTGCAAAATGGAGACAGAATTTTTCAGTGAATAACCTCTCTAATGAGACTTACCGCAATCTCTTCCTGGTTATGCCAAAAATAGAAGGTTAATATTTTTTATATGTTATTTGAACACTGTCATCTGTCACCTTGAAAAAAATGTGAAAAGGGCTAGAGAAAAAATTAAGAATTTTGATTGATTTCTGGTTTCTTGGGCTTCTACTGTCAGTAACAGAGCTGTAGGTCCCTGGCTGAAGGGCAAAATAAGAGGTAAAGGTTGGGTTGAAAAATGCAACATCTTCAGCATTTACTGGAAAATCTTTTGGCAGCCAGCATGGCCAAAGCAGTGCATGGAGTGGTGGCCAGAGAGTATCCAGGAGTGACTGGATAAGACACCGTTTCAGCAAGTCTTTCCTTTACTCTTCATTAAAAGAATTTCTCTGTAGCTGTAAATAGAAGCTAGAGCTGCCTTGGAGTCAGTCCTCAAGGCCCGACAGGACTAAGAACATAAAGGGGCATTAAGCTCTATTGCTCTTGGACCACAATGGAAATGTGGTTTGAGTTTTGGGAGGGTTCAGGTTAGCTTTTATTTGGCACAAATAGCTTAATGAAGCTTTGGATTTCAAAAAGGTCAAACTGGCCTGCTAGTAGCCCTTCTGTAAGGCTACCCAGTTCAACCTGATTTTACCATCAATCAGAAGATACATAGTAGCTAGGTACCAAATTTTGGTATGCAGAATTAGAGCAGCCTTTACAAACTATTTAACAGAATTTAACATACTAGTGCAGGAAACATGATTTCACAGGAATTTAAGGTTACGTGTATATTACAGCTTATTCTTGTCAGTTAATTATTCCCTTTGTATTGCTGCTGAGTGGATGCTGAAGATTAGTTTTAAATGACTGCTCCCCAGCACTGCTTCACAATGTTGATTTTCATAAGAATGTGATGAGCTATCTAAAGCCTGCTTTACATGAAGTGTTCGGAAATACATTTTCAATAATGAACGGGTAGTGGAAATTCATCAAGTCAAACAGAGGCAAGGAATTAACAATAATAATAGCATCTGATATCACAGTTTATTTTTGAGTGAAAATAACCCAACTCATGTACAGTACATGGTACAAACAAAAAATAAGCATGCTTTTAAGAGCTAGTATATTTATGAAGAAGTTTTACAAATGCAATTACAGCAAGACATTGTAGCTAAGATTGCACATGGGTAAACACGTGCTTTCACACCAAGGGAGAAGTTTAGCTTGGCAGCTGAGGCTGAGAAGCATTACTCCAATCTCACTTAAAGCCAAAACTGCAGAAACCTAAGCAATTTCCAAAAATAACACCAAAATTAGAGCCTTGAACCTCCTCAGACTGGACATGCTGAGAATGATGATCCTGGGGACCAACAAAGCTACTGAGTCCCCCATGGAAACATATTTTGTGTGCTGATTTTGTGCTTCAGCCACAGACAAAGAAACATATTTCAGCAACTGAATACATGTGTAAATCAAATTAATTCAGAATATTTTGCTATTTCAAAATTGTAATGAATTTTCAGGGTTTTTTAGAATCATGCCAGCTAATATACAAGACTAAATCCTCTTAACTGACATTCATTAACAGGGAAAGCAGATAAAACGATATTAACCAATAACTTTCTTGGCAGCTCAGAATAGGTTCTTGAGATACTTATGAAGCCTCAGTTAATGTAGTATCTCAATATCCCTCTCTATTTCAAAGATTTGCAAAATCCCTCCAGTGTTAGAAAGGTAGAGAATCACTGCCATCTCTATTTGCAGAATGGAAAGCCTGCAGCCTGCTAAGAGATCTTTATTAAGCAAGAGTGAGAAATCTAAATTTTGGAAGTATCCAAGGCTCTAGGAATCCAGGGACTAAATGCACAGGCAGTGTTGGGATCTGGATTTCACATTCCATGCAGTTAAGCTGGTGGGAGTCATTCCTGTGAGTGATGGAAAACTTCCACAAGCGAATCCTATCTCAGTGTCAAGAGATCTACCTAGTGAGTCCCAAAAGAGCTCAGGAGAGAGAGGTACTGATATGTCCACTTCAGCCAAGAAGGCTTAGCAGCGATAAAGCTTCAGGTGTTTAAAGAATATAACCTGTGTAAACATGTATCTTGGTGATGATGCTCTTTAGCTACCTACACTATTTTTCAGCCATTAAGATGAGATTTGCAGCTTATGTCTGAAATCTGTGGTGAAACAGAATGCTGCACACTAGTCTGAATCCAAAGGAAAGCCTTAGCCTCTGGTTATTTTTCATGTAGACAAAGTTGCACTGTCTCGGAAAACAGCAATAACATGGAGATATGCAGGACTGCTGTCAAGTTCCCAATGACAGGGAAAACCTTTCCCATTAAATACCTAACTAGTTAAGTTCAACTAGGCAGTGGGTCCAAGGCAAAAAATTACAGGAGGAGTAAAGGTCTCAAGTAAAACAGATTCCTCTGCAATGCAGCTAGCACGGCATGAAAAGCAAGGTTTGTCTTTGTAATTCTTTTACCTGCTTAGGACTGCAACCAGGATCTTGAAGTGACTCCAAAAAAAACCCAAAAAAGTCTTACTCTTTTGGAGCTACGAAAGGGAGGAGAAAGGAATTGCAGACCTACTTTAAGTGCCCACTGTCTCACCAATGCTAATGTGCACAATAGCAAGGACCCTTTCTTTTAGTGAAAAAGGGGCAGAGAGGGGCTCTGAGGGATGTGAAGTTGGTTCAGTCTTAGCTTGCAGTCTGTTTCACAGTAGGAAGCAAGGATGCAACACCATTTTAAAGAGGCATTTCAAATTAACCCCCACCCAAGCATAACAGGAGGGTCTCAGGGGGCACTCTTCATTCAGCAGTTTTTAGTGTGGGCTGTGTGCAAATAGTACTGGCTAGCACAACATTATTTAACTTCTACTGTGTTTATTTGGCGGTACAGTAAGTTTTGATTTTCCCATTTATAGAGATTCTGCTGGGAGAAATAACATAATTCACACTAACTATTGCAGTTCCCAAGCAGAGTAATAAAGCAGAGTGATGGATAACGCACCCCCTTACTCCTTGTGCTTTATTATACATTTCTACATAAAACTATTTTCAGTATTTTGAGAAGGAAGTCCTGACTATCAGCACTGGTGTTTATGAAACTCCAGACCCTATCCAAGAGTCCCCTGACACAAATGTCCTTCCTCACAGAAAGAACTGTTTCCTTAGGTCTTTCAACTCACTCAGGCTGCTCCCTACAACTCTTTTGTAGGCAGTTTCCATCTGAATAGACTTTATTTAGGTTTTGTGCTTTTAGACAGCTATTTAGTTACTCCATTAGAAAATCAAGAAAAGCCCCCAGAAGCATGCCTGAAGACCTTACACAGGAGGGTTTTATCCAGGCAAAACCAAGGAAAGAGGTAGGGCTCTTTTCAAAGCTTGCCCAGTGTTACGTGTTTATCAATATTCCTCTTTGTGCTAGGAACTGCTTGGTTGCCGTGAGCATTCTGTTATTTTTCAGTACACAGCATGAGGAACTGCAATTTTTCATTCATCATTAACAAAAATTGTTTGCAATACTCCACTGCTGCTAAATGCACTACTGGATTTAATAAGGCCGCTCATGTACTTAAAGAAACTCACACGCTTACATACTTTGCTGAATCAGGGCTTAAGTGAACTGCCTAAAATCACTCTAGATGTCTGAGAAGCCAGAACTCCTGACTCCTAATTCTGTGCATTAACCACAAAATTATCTTTCCCCTCCTGGGAGATTCAAACTCAGTGCATTTCAAAATGACCACTACTGAATGACAGATGAATGAAATGGTACACATAAAAATAACTATGATCAGAAGTTTTCCCTCAAGCTAAACATTAGCAGAGACCCATCTGAAGTTTCCATTTGAATATTTCCATTGCTTTAAAATTTATTTTCCATGTTCATGTACATCTCAATTCTGGCCCAAACCAGACGGTGAAGTGCCAAAATACTGTACAAAAGGATACTTTTGTGGTCCAAGTGCAAGCATTCAATGCTGAAAGTCTTGCAACAAAGCTTGTTCTCACAAGGTCTGCAGCCAAGTCTTGAAGATTTCAAGTGTTTAGATACTATAGGCCAGATTCTTGTCTTCAGTGGAAATATACCTCTTCATGCTAGCTGAAATTCTGGCCCTAGCACATATTCAGTGCCTTTCTAATCCACTATTTCTGAAATACCCAAGTTTAGCAAACACCTGATGCCTTCTTGGATCTCTATCTCAGAAAAGGTAAAAAGAAATCTGTAAGCACCTAGTAGTGTCCTACAAATCAAATACAGAACTGAGCAATTTTATCATCTTAGAAAAAGAATTTTATTTGTACTGTGCAGCTTAATAGTCATAAAGCAAACTGTGGGCTACATTATGGAGTATTGGTGGTAAGTATCTTGCATGAGGAAACATACAACCTCTACATCAATGGACACTGCATCACATGAACAATCTGCCCTAATACTGTATGCAATAAGTGAGCTGTATGCATAGTTAGACCAGCAATGAACTTAGCCTGTTTTCGTGGTGGTCGCATACAAGGCAGCAGCAGGCAAAATATCTGTGTTTGTGGTATCTGCAGTAGCTTCTTTTTACCTGATTCATGACTGCTTCTAACAGTAACACACACACAAAATGTTGCTTGTATAGCTGTTGAGCAATATTTGCTGCTAGACCTATAGCAAGCTGGTAGGAGAGGTGGAGCACATGTTCTAAAGAGAAATAGATGCACACGTGGCACGTCCCAGGGTTAATACAGAGCTAGTGACCTCCCATGAGATTTGTATCATGAACATCTCTTTGTAAATGAACCCAGGGCCATTCTTCTTTTCCCCATTTCAGATGAAGTACATAAGAATACTCAGAATCTTCTGCTACAAACATGGATTTTGTTACCTCATATTGTCAGGCATAAGAGGTGAAAGACTGATAGGGTTTCTAAAGCCACCCCAAGTGGATTTGGGCTACATCCTTAGGTTTACAGAAGCAGTTTGGCACCCACCAAGCTGCAATCACAGGCACGCAGAAGGGAGCTGGTCTTAATGCTGCAAATGTGTTTATACTGGAACTCAAAATAAATAGGGAATAATGTGCCTTGTGTGTGTTGAGCAAGTCTATGACACCAACAGATTGAGCTATTTTGAAAAACGCTGCCTGAGGAAAGTTTAGCACTAAGCTTTGAAAGGAGTGCAGCCAGAAGTGGGAAAAAAATAAAAAACCAACAACAACAAATAACCCAGAACATATTTCAAATCTGTGCATACACTATAGGAAAACCCTAAATTAAACAGCTTGGCTTTGGGCAACACACAAATCTTCACCACTTCGTAGCTCATTAAAATGGTAAGGGTTCCCAAGAAATATAAAAAATCATCAAGCACTTAACAAACACACATCTTATTCAGCAACAGCTGAGAAGTTTGGTACAGTTTATAGAGGTTGAGCCTGAGCTATTTAAGAAGGTATAACAACCTGAACTATAATAGTAGTCAGAAAGGTTGGCTGAAACAAGCATCCACAGCTGCCTACCTCATTAATTCCTGGTCACGACTGCAGATTTAAGAAGTATTGAAAGGGATTGTGTTTGTAGTTTCTGTAAATCAATAAATTTTGATGCTAAGGAAAGGTATTGATTGAGAACACTACCAAAATTAAACTGAGCAAAATAAAGGCAGATTCTGCACAAGGATCCTTTGTCCTTTTCTAGCAATGCCCCTATACTGCAATTCTATAGTCCCAAAAAGCCACAGTAAGTACAAATAGCAGTAAAACCGAGACATATTCATTTTTTGACAAGTATACAGTATGTGCAATGAAGGAACTCTTTAAGCCATTTTTACTAGGGATCTGAGAAAGCTTTGTTTGTTTGATACTATGAATCATGAGCATGTGAATGTAATAAACTTCAGAAGTCTAGAAAAAAAAGTTTTCATAAGCCTAAGGAATATTTGGATGCTTTGTTGAAGCTTCCACACCTCCTAAACCAATAAAATTGATATGGTTTATCAGGCTTTTCATAGTACTTCTGCTAATGTTAGAATGCATTAGTAAGAATGTTCTACTACATGGCCCTAACCAGTGCTCTTCTCCTGGGACAAGTCTCCTGAGACCACTATTTGAACTTGTTCTGCTCTTCTGGTGCACCTTTTAGAGCCACTCATAATCACAGCCCTTGAATCTGAGAGTAAAGAGCATCTGGTAAATCCCAGTGGTTAATAACCTTAGAAAGGTCATGAGGAAACACACTTTTCTCACATAGCCTTTTAATTGAGCTCTGAAAATCTGCCATGCACCATCAGCCCACTGTACTGTTTCAAGGTATAGGGTTAGAGACTGAGTTGGGAACTGAACCTTTCTCCTGCACTCCAGCAAACTCTAGCTCAGATTGTGCAGTTAAGAGTGATGCCCTTGCAGGTTTAGCCTGAATGCCTAAGTCAGCTGTAATTTTACAGTTCATGCCTGGGATAAGGTAGCCAGGGACTCAAGACTGCTAACATATGGTGGCATTTTCCTAATCCGCAGGAAACATGTCTCTACTTGCAGCCCAAATCAAGGTCTGTCACACCTCAGAAAGTGAGATTTTGATTTGTAGTTGCTGTCACCATTGGCATATAAGTAAATTATTATCTAATAATACAGAAATTGAGGGGTTTTCTATTCTGTGTCCCCACCTTCTATTACATTCAAAATATCATTATTCTTAATAAATACTACATTTCATAGGTATTAATATATAGACAGTTACTATAGATTAATATAGAATATGTTTTCTATTTATATTGCGGTTTTATACCCTAATGTTTATTACATTACTGTTCTATTAAAAATACCATTGGTAGCACACTGGTCAAGATTTTCCTCTCTATTGAGTTTTTGTGGATGAAGAAATACCTGAAATCCTCATTCGTGCAACAAAGGGAAATTCGTGCTAATGACTTCTTTAAATGCCCATGCAGATGTTCACACATGTGCTGACAAAGATAATATATCATCTCATGAACATGTTTTATACAGCTGGTGGCAAGAAAAATTAGCTGGCACCTTTAGTCACGGCTTCATTTTATTACATCTATATTCTATGTTCTAGATGCATGACATTGTCAGATACGTTTTAGTGTGAACGTTTCTGGAATCCAAGTTACTTCCTTTCTTTCATGCTACTTACCGCATACAGTTATGGTCTATGGAGTCCACACAATCTCTGCATCTGCATAATCACCATCTACTACAATCGTACAAGGTGCTAGGCCCCAGCATTGTCCATAACTGCTGTCCTCACTCACTTGAGTAGAAAATCTAGGTTAATTCACAGAAACAAATAATTATAGCCTCCAACATGGGACAGCTTCTTTGTCCAATACTGCCTGCAGAATTCCTGAAAATGCCATACCTATTTCACAATTCTTACTGGGCTTTTTCTCCCAAATTGAGATGCTTCAATTCCCTGAAGCAGGCAGAGCTAAATAAAACCCAAAACAGACCACAAAACCAAAACAAACAAAACAAACTCACCCCAAACAATTATGCTGTTCATAGTTTTCCCTCACTGCCCCATTATGCTTTTTGTTTTTCAACGAGCTCTCCCACTGCACTTGCCTGCATTCAAGTTCCTGTTGATGGTGCTGGTTGGAGACATTGTTCATTGGTTAGTGTCTGTGTAGGGCCCCTGGCAGCACGCTTGTTTCTCATTAAATAGACATTTCACAATCCCCAACAAAATATAATTTTCTGGAAGAACTTATTTTAACAAGGAACTACTGTAACAAAACCACAAGGCCTGCCATTTACTCTTAGGCTATATTATACTTTTTTGCCTGTTTCCTTTCTCTCTCTAAACATCACTAGGATACAATCGCTTTCCTAGAAAATGCAATTTTTTCCCTTCTGAGTGGAAAAAGCTTCAATAGGACAAAGATATTAGCCACTTGATATAGCTTTCTTGTAATAAGAACAACAGTACTCTTGATATTCTTTCTAAGCAACAATAATTTTTGTAAATAATTTTTCATCTTCCAAATTAGAGAGAAAATGCAACTTAAAACAAAAAACAAGTCAGAGAACAAAAGGTAAGTTGAATAAGTCCAAAAACATAAATGAAAAAGTACCCCTCCCTTTCTTACCTAAGCTTCTTCCCAGCTACCTTATATCACCTCCTCACATCTCCGTGATTTAAACTCTTGGCTTCCACAGGTTTCTTACCTTATTATCCCAATGTGTTTCGCCTGCTTTGAACACTAAACACAGCTAAAGTTAGGATTAACCTCTTGACTGCGAATGTTTCTGGGCCCTGCAAATTGTCAGGAGAAAAATAGTTTTCAGCTCTTCTGTTTATAGTGTTCCAGTAAATGCTGTGGGTGGAGAACTGGACTTTCACTGAACTGTTGTATCGTGTGCCATGTAAAGCCTTGAGATAAATAACCAAAAAAAACCACTTTTGAAGTTACTAAGAAACTGAATAGGAAAGCAGCAGTTTTGTTCTAATCTGTCCATTTTTTTTTGCAGTAGGTTTGAATATTGTGAGGCTGATAGTTATCATTTGGGATATAATTCCTCCTTATTATCCAGAGCACAATCATTTTAGAGACAGGCTTCCCCTGCTTATCTCATCAAGTCCCTGCCTCTTTTTAGGAAGATAATCTGTCTGATAAAATACTACAGTCTCTGCTGAACCTAAAGAAATTAATTAGAACTGGATATCTGAGCCCTAATGGAAAACAAAAAAAGCAAAAAATACGAATCTCAAAGGATACCCATGGAAAATGTGACTTCATCATTTCCATTCAAATCTAACAAACCTTTAGAAACAAAGGGAATTATTTAAAATGCATAAGCCAAACTTCATACTCTTCAAAATTCTACGGGCGTTACAGCCTTGACACTGTGCATCTGAGTGTCTTATGGTAGTGAATTATTACAACTAGTGTCTAGTATGAAAGATGAAGTCCCTGCTCCTCACCTCCAGAGGAAGGGTGAGTGTGCTTTGAGTGCTTCACAAAGTCATACCCCATTGGGAAGGTTGAAACACAGAGTGATGTGTTAGTAGCAAGCTGCACGAGCTCTCATCCACAGCAAAAAAGAAAAAGAGTGGAATTGCTCTAAGGTAGGTCATGGAAAACATAAGTTAAGAGAACACCTAGGGCCAGCTGTTAGAGGCCAGAGGAGTAGACAGCACACTGCACCTCATAGCCCTGCTTACCTCCTGTGTAGCAGCAGTTTGTGCAGTTGGTACCGTAAATCACTGCAGCCACCCTTAGTGTTACAGGCAGGACTGGTATCTTCAGGGCTAGTTAGTTACATCTGGGCAAGCCAAGTGGGTTCTGCAGGTGTACTTTAGTCTTTTAGCTGCTGCAGGTTTTTATTGCAGGGAAAAACTCAGCTAAGACCTTCGCATCTCATGCTGAATGCATGAAGCTGACTGGGAGGGAAGCAAACAAACTACAGCTTTTGTCTAATTCACTACATATGATATGAAAGTCATGGACAATAAACAAGACATTTCCCTCTCCTCCCTTTTGTTGTTATTAAAGACACTTTGCATAGTATAGCAGTCTTTAAGTAAGGGCTGTAGGGTCAGGCTTTAAATCTGGTTGTAAAAAACACCTGGTGCCTCAAATGGTTAATACCTCAATGAACCATGAAAAACAGATGCTCCTTTGAAAAGGGATGTGGAGACTGTGGAGATTTGTAATTTTTAAGTCAACAAGTAAAGTAAAAATCTCCAGGATCTTGAGTGCCATCTGCTAAAACTGTAAACTTTCCGTTCAAAGCATCTGTATTCTCTAATACCTAGTTTGCAAGCAGACCTTAATTCAAGGTTGAGGTTGATAACGAGATGGCTTTCCAGGCCATGATGTAAACACACACTATACTTCCTACAGCCTGCACAGGGCTCAGCTAAGTGCTTGACCTTATGCAAATGTTGCCCCACATTTTATTAATAACAAGAAGTCTATGTATCCCACACATGAAAACAAAAGGTTCATACTTGACATTTAGATTCACAAATTCATTTTAGATTCTTTGAAAGGAAGTGGCCTGAACTGCTGTGCACCCACAGAGTCAGTGGAATCTCCCAGTGTTCAACAGATGTGAAAGTTTAAAAAGAATAAATAATTAATAGCTAAATTTGGATAGAAGGACCTCAGGGAGAACTGAAATGGGAGAAAGATTTGGCAGTCATTTTTGCTCAACCAAGACACATTCACCCACATGCTCCTCCTCAGGAACATGGTTACAATATGTGCTCTCACACCTGGCATAAAAGGGATGTTTAAGAGTAATAATACACAAAATTAGTTGCACCAAAATGACAGACTGCTTAAAGATACTCAATATCAAGGTATGCAGGTCTTTTTACAAGGAAAATTCTACTTTTGTAGACTGCTTTGTAGCAGGTTAGAAGTAAGCAAAAGTAGTTGGCCATATTCAATCAGTGTGGAACTTGTATAGCACACAGAAAGGTGCCCCTTGCCAGGTTTCCTGTATGGTGAACGTTTTTCATGAATGAAAGGATATATGTATCTTCACTACTGAGCCATAAAACCTTCATTAATCAATAACCAATTCCCAAAGGAACACAGTGCAGTTGCCTAGAAAATATTAGATAAAAATAATGTTTTAATACATGATTCAGAGAGAGAGATACAAAAAGAAAAGAGGAAAGAAGGCAGGCAGGAAAAGAAAAGGCCTAGCAAACTGAGCTTACTCTTTTTGTGATGGAAACTGCATAGTTTAATCTTTCATTTTCTGAAAGCTCACCACAACTGGATGCTTAGTTGCTTAGTTTATAGTTAAATGCTCTCAAGACTGAGTCAGTGTCCCCTTCACTATAGGATACCATCCACTTTTCCTCATACTTTGGGAAAAAGTGCAGGAAAGGGTTTGCCAGCTCCAGAGGAAGGATTGTGTGAAAGACAATCCTTCCCGCAAACTGGAGATGGAGACTTAGATCTCTGAAGGAGTTGGGGGACATATATAATATATAATATATATTATACATGAAGAATCAAGCTGCTTTTTGGCAGAGAATTAAATTTTCAGCAGCGCTGAATGCCAGATACCCACATGAGCAGGATACCAGCACTACCGGAGGAATCAGGAAACTTTGGTGTCTCTATTTGTTCACTAAGATGGTAAATTTAACAGAAAAAGCTGTGAAACTTGTGCTTTTAAATATAAAAGTACTTTAGAAAACTTACACTAGCCATTAAATGTGGATATTTGGGAACAGAGAGAAAACTTAGAAACACGCTGAAGCCCAAAGGAATAGCTCAGTCTCTTGAGTTCACAACCAGATGAAACACAGGAAATTACAGAGATGTAAACAAGTCTTTCAGCCAGGTTTACCATTACTTTCCCTTTTTCCTTTCTATGTTTCAGTCAACAGTTTAATCCCATAAAAATTGTTTCTTGAACTTTCCTTGGTAATCATTTCACTTACAAATACTGCATTCGATTATCATTTATCATTTAGATTAATAAGCAGAAATAAGAACTGAAATGCCGTGGTATTCTGGATTTAGTGTAACAACAAGAATCAATATCATGAACTGTTGTATCTTGGCAGTTGTTTTATCACCATCTTAGTGGATTTGTTTTCCTGTCTAGGGTACAAATTGAATTTCATCATGTGTTGGCCATGTGAAATAGTAATGGAACAGGGAATTTTTTAGCCTTGAGGCTTTGTTATCTGCTTCTTTGTGTATTCTAAAGAGCCAGAGTTCTTAAAAACAGCACTGCAGATATTCAGCTAGAAAATGCCCTATTGTAGCCTTTGCAGATTATAGCCCTTCCATACAATGTTTCCAGTCAACTTTCTTCCTGTTTCCCAATCAGTTAAATTTGGAACTATTGTCTTGATCTATTAATGAGATAGAACATCTAGGAAAGTCAATGAGCACTTACAAAACTGGCATCTACTATGCCTCTAAAAATTCTCAGCCAAACTGATATGCCTATTTGAAAACAGGTAAGTCCCTTATTAATTTTGGAGACTACTGCCTCATAATCAGCCTGTCCTTTTCCATATTATTTTGCCATATACGATGCAAATAATGAAATGACTGGATGAAAAAATTGTAAAGTGTGTCCAGGGTAGAAAGTGAAAAAGGTATTTCCCCTGAGTTGCCTGAAAGAGTCACTTTGATAGATTTCTGCTATTTCTGCTGTTTCCCATCATGATGGGCTTCTTAAATTGTCTCTTGTACAGCAGCAAAATATGAGATGTTATGAACTAAAAGCTAAAAAAGACATCAAAAATATCTCTGTACTCTTCAAGGGCTTTTTACTTCATGAGACCTTCTCCTATTTCTATTATTGTATATTATATATTGGCTCTTATGTCCCTCAGCATGCTTGCAAGTCCAGAAGCACAGACTTCTCAAGAAATGATCATGACTTTGAAGAGTTTACTTTTTAAATAGATAAGACAAAAGCTAGAAGAAAGGAGTAGTCCACTGAATAAAACAAGACTGGCATGTCAAGTGTGAGGTAAGCAACATAGAAATTGTCTTTCTTCCCTTCCCTCTCCCAAAATTTGCAATTAGAGCAGCACATTGATCTTGAGGTCTATGTCATAGCCCAGATTGGAGCTCCTTATTTTTACTTACTGATTTTTAAACTTGGGCAACTCTTTTGCTTTTTCTGCTTGGCATTATTAATGCAATTTTTTGCTTGAGCCTTCAGCAAGTTGTGGCCCCATCTATCTACAGCTACACAAATACAGATTTAGACATTATGCCTGGCTGAGAGGAATCAGTTCTTAAGAAACAAGTAATTTCTGGTATTTTCTCCTTTTGTAAAGTCCTAGAGACTTATTTCAGATCTCTCTGAATCAGTTGCCTCCCATCTGAGTCTTCATGTTTTGTTTCATGGTGATGTCACAGTGAGAATTTTGGATGGGATGTTCAGAAACTGGTCCCTACCTAGTTCTTCTTAAAGGCATTCAATGTATAGCAGGTCTTTAGTTAGATTTCCAAGTTTGTCTTTCTAATTGGTCTCACCATGAACCCATTCTCCAGTCAGTTCTTTTCAACATAGAGCAATGTTCTTCAATGCGTATACTGCCTGGAGGCTATTTCTTAAACTACTTTTTCACTTAATATATTAAAAATAAAAGAAAACAGGGCCAAGAGAAAGCCATTCACTTGGCTTCTTATCACTTGGCTTTTATCACAAATGGTTGGCAGAAAGTGAAACACCACAATGAATCCATTTGACAGTAGTAGTGACAGTATTATTATAGCTTTTCTGTTCCCTTCTGAATAGGTCAAACATAAACAGCTCAGAATCCCTGGTATTTTGTTGCCCTGTATTCACCACCATTGTCTAAATCTTTATCATTACTTAAAACCTTTTATTATTCTCTGATTCTATGATCTCTTTATTATAGTAGCAATAACTGTGCTCACTGATGCAAAATATTTTATTCTGCTTATCCTCTGGAAAATTCAGTGGAAACACCAAATTCATCTCATAGGGCTACTGAACAGTGAGCTACCACACCTGAACAAATATCAGCTCCTGAAAACCTGGGATTCATTGAAACCAACTGCACACAAAAAATCTCACTTATAGACTGAAAAGTTTAAAATGAAAACTTTCTCCAAAAATCTAAAAATCTACTGTAGACTATGGTATCTTCTTGGGTGCGCGATATACGTGCTTCAGAAGATGGTTGGAATGAGATCCTTTGAGACTATTAAAGGAATAAGAATAAAGAAACTTTTCTTTTTTGGGAAAGATATTTTTCTAGTACAATTGACATAGTTTGCAATACAAAATGGTATTTTTGTTTGCTTCCACAATGTTTTTGCACTTTTCACTTTGTTTTCTGGAGGAACAGAATTTTACTGACAAAAATCTCTGTAGAATTAATATGCCCAAGTCACAAACATGAATGTCATGAATATTTGTCAAGCCCTAAACTTAACTGTGCTCTTATAGACTCCAGAAAATAAGGTTTTTGCAGGGAGCAAAAATATTCTCCAGAGAATTTAATCTGTCTGGCAAAAGCTGCCCAATTCAGCTCATATTTCTAATATTTGTCACTTGTCCAGGAGTTAAAAATATTGAAAATATTCAAAATAAGTTAGAGTACTGAAAAAGTACATTGCAACCACAATCTGTTCTGTGAGGAAAGAAGATTGCATGAACTAAAATATTACTTTTACAAAATAATGGTTTAAGAAAATAAATTATGGAATATTTAATTTCATTTGTAAGTCCAAGTAAAAATGATTAATGATCAGTGGATAGAGATTAAGAAAGCAGTAAAAGAGACAAGATGGCTCAGGGAATTGGTAATGATGTGGTACTGTGCATTTTTGGTTTCAATTTCAGCTTTTCAGTTGCTGTTACTGGTGAATCCCTTATGCTCTAAAACTGGCTTTTATGTTTTAAATCTAAGTTCTCCTGCCAAGTGGCAGATTGCCTGAAAAGTCAATAAAAATTGGGGTCTGGTTCACCACTGAATTGATCCAGTGTCACGCCAGTGTAGCTCAGTTGACTTCAAGCAGTGTACTGGAGCACCAAGACCCAGGAGTGTAGTACATGACAGCAAATAACACCTACTCAGAATATGAGTTCTCTTAACTGTAAACTATCATGCAGCCTTACCAAATCCTGAGATGTGATTGTGAATCTCACAGTAGATACTTCCCTTATAGTTCCATCTCTCCCAACTTTAGGATTATAAGAGAATCTCAGTTTTTAAAAGAAAAAAACTTAGAAAATATCTCAGTTTTTAAAAGTTTAAAAGTTAGAAAACCCTCACACTGTACAGACAAATTCGTGCATACCTTCGAGACTCAAAAAAATCTAATTTCCTTTTAACATGACTTTTTAACCTAGTTTCCTCCTCTGTTGTGGTCTGAACCCTTTTATTCCTGTTCAGGACTGCTAGTATGCTGTCTTCTTGGTCAGTGCAGTACATGTCTCTGCTGACCAGCAAGCACATACCATATTTCAGTATGAAAATTTAGATGGCTTTTCTTCTGTAAGAAAGTGAAATATCTTCTGCAAAAGAATGGTGCAGATCAAACCCACTAGTTCAAGTAGGGTGCCAACAGGTTTTGCTCCTTCAGCTCTACCTAGTAAAATAGGGTTCTTAGGAAGGAGATCAAGACTACATTTCCTTTAAAAATCAGACATGTGTCCCATTAACATTAATGTGTGCTTACATACATTCATAAGACTAAGAGTAGGCCTTGTACTACATATTCATAACATTTAAAAAGTGAAATAAAGATAAAATAAACCATTATACATGAGGCTGCATTATTACAAGCTGGAATACATTACAGTAGCTTCTGTTCCACAACCAATTATGCCTTTCTTAAGATTTGTGTTATGTTACCTGGCCAAGTTCCGTCCTTGCCTCAATTGGAAAAGACACTTGAAAATACTGATATGGAAAATCTGCGTTTGACCTTGTGCCCTTGCTTCATGTCAACAATTTCAACCACATCTGCTCTTGCACTGTGAAAATGTTGGCATATTTCTCTGAGATCTGCTCTGACAGCTGCAGGCTCTTTGTACAGGATAATTCGACTCCCAGATACTCAGAGAGCAGCGAGCGCAGATCTCATTTGCTCTTATTGAATGCAGAAGCTCTGCAAAAGGAATTTGAGAGAAGTTTCCACTGAAGAATCTCTTTGGTTATGGGTCCTTGAGGAAGAATTTATTCTTTCTGTTGCCACCAAGTGATGGGGAAATTGCGCCTACATGATTAGTGGAAGGTGGGAAAATGCTTGCGAATGAATACAGAAGTATCCACTGTTAGAATCCTTGTAGCAAGTTCAACAAAAAAGACAATCAAGCTACCAAGTACAGACTTCCCATTATATTTAACACCTGGTAGAGCAGAATCTGATCACGTAAGGTTAATGGGTTTTTCTTCCCTGAATTATTGATTGGAATATAGTAAATCTGGATGTCAGACCAGAGATCGTGATTAATTTCTCCAGGCTACAGAAGCTGTTTAGCTCTCTGGAGTCCTGCCAAGGTTGCAATGGCAGCATATACAGAAGTTTGGATGAAGTAAGAAGTCTTATTTTAAATTAGCTTAAGATTATTTACAATGTAATTCCCTGTGATCATTTCTTGATGTGGTGTTAACTGAAAACAAGCTTCTTATAAAAAAAGATTTATTTCCCTGACTGTAGATACAGCACTGTCACTTGTGTTCCATCTGTACTTCATTTTAAGGATAAGAGGCATCACTTTTGACCTGTTGCATCCTTTGATATTTTGCTTGATTTTGCATTAATAGTTTTAGGCATACTAAATATTACATACAGAAAGTTTGCACCTTGCTGGATTGCCCTTTGGAAGACAAAGAGACATTGCTCACTTTTTTCTCATTTCAAGCAGAGAATTCCACACTAAGGTTAGTAAGCAGAAATTAGATGGGAAAGAGAGGAAGAAAAAGAATCCTTTTATTTCATTACATGGAAGTGAGGACTGTCAGAATGTATTTTGCATTTCCAGTCAGATGTTGAGTTAGATCCGTGAGATTCAATACGGTAAAGAATATGCAAATATCAGAATTGTGTACTTTAGAGTATTGCCTCTGCAAGGTTATTAAAATCTAACATAAATTATATGAAATATGAACTTCCATGTTCATGACCCATGCTCCTATTGGCTGTTTCAAAAGCTTTTATTTTTCTTGCAAAATTCCTTCATGATTTTATCTAAATAGTAGGGTAGAAAAAGCTCCCAAAGAGATTTTAAATAGTTAAATAGTGTTTGTAACATATTAACAGTCTTGGAACAGAGTGAGAGACCTGTGAGCTAGGCTGTGCAGTTGCGCTGTAGTGTCCTTTCCCAGGAAGCAGGAATGTCTCCAGCATCCTCTTGAATTTAGAACATGTTCTCTGCATGTATTTTTGAATATTTGCATTCCAAATCCCTTGCTTTATGGTCATATAAGAAGTTGGTTAATGTACCTGGATATTGTAGGGCAGGAAACTTTAATGCCTGTGTAATACTGGGAACTTCTAATATTCATATGGGTGTTTAGCAGATGTTACTGCTTTCTGGTTTGTGATGTCCAGGTATATGAACCGATCTATGAAGTACTGTGAAGTACTGAGTGTTTTGCACATGTGAGTAATATAAATACCCTGGTTCATGTCACTAGTCATATCAGAAATTAACACCTCACAGAATGCTTGTGGCAGCAGGTATTTAAATTTCCCTTTTTAAATGGTTCTATCAAAACTCTTTGGAAATATAGTAAATTTAAAATGTTACCAACAGTTTATCCATAAAATCCTGAAAAAGCCATGACAATGAACCAATGAGAAATACAAATTATTAGCTGTGATGAAGACCAAAAATGCATTGGGTTTTTAATGTGTACCACATCATGCTTCTAATTTTAAAAGCATAACTTCATGAAGACAGTAATAAGATAGGAGATACATATTCAGATTTTTAGTCAAGGATTTCAGCTCTAAGTTACGATCAGAACTTGGGGAATACAGCAATACATATGACTAGTTAATAAAGTCTAATATTCATCTACTCTGAGGAAAAATTACAGGCTTCAGCAGTATTCACAGAGAAAAAACAAATGATGGTTGTAACACATTTTGCTTATCTAGTGATTACACTTATGAACATCAACAAGCTCTGGAATCATTACCTTAGTCTCACAATTACCTGGCTAAGTGGGTGATTATTATCATCCTACAAAAAGGCAAAGTAAAGAAATGAGAGATTAAGCAATTTATCCCATGTCCACAGGAAATCTGTGATAAAGCCCAGACAAGAAAGCAGGTCTCCAGACTTTTGGCCACGTGGTCCCACTCTGCAAATTGTCCCCTACTGCTGTCCCAATGGATCTACTGAAGTTGTGGATACAATACCTAACATTTCTGCATCAAAAAGGAAGCAGAGATAGTGGCCAAATAGCCACATATTAAGATGAACTGACACAAATTCTGTATGAATGGATGTAATAATAATTAAGGCTTTAATTAGCCTTATGCTTAAATGTAATAAAAGTGCACTTTGGGTGTTTCAATGACCGCATGAATTTATCAATACTAATCCTATTAAATTGTGACTTACTCTTTGAATTAACTGAAGGGTGCTCAGGCTTAGCCTTGTCCTCAGGCAGCTGCTCCTCAAGGAGGTCCAGTTTACCGGCAGTTTCTGCTTGACCACCCAGTTATCACATCCATATGTGCTCAGCCCTTTTTTCTGCTATTTAGCCATGTCTCATATGAAATATAACAAAAATCCTATTTCACACTCCACATTTTGGCAGCTCTTGCCAGACTCATGGATACAAAATAACAGTACTATACAGTGACTTTATACAGCACTGTTAAATTGCAGTAAAAGCTTGGCTCTGTGTTCTTCCTTTTCCTTTCAAGGAGTTGGTGACTTTGCCTCCTCTGCAAAGGTCTAAAACGAAACCATAAGAAATGCCTTGCATGAGAGCACAGCTGCAGCAAGGCTGGTTCCCATTCTGCATAGGTTCACAAGAGAATGGGATCCCCATTCATTCCTTTGGCCATGTATGGTGGGACAGAACTCTGGGGTTCTGGGGTTGAGGCACTGGAGGGCATTCCTCAGCCACAAACATGTGCGAGTTCTACTGAAAGGTATACAAAAAAGGTACAGCCACGTCACAACAGGACTCTTGTCCTAACATTGTGTGCTGGTCTGGGGTACAGATCAAACAGAAAGGCAAATTAGCTCAGAGAGCAAGAAGCAGCCAAGATATATCATCTCCTTTGTATGGGCCACAGATCGTTCCTACTACTGCTACTCTGGTGATGCGGGCACAAGTCTGTCCATAGTTACAGCTGATCATAACTTCATACCAATTTAGCAGGCAAAGAGCAGGAATTTGAATCATCATGGATCAGGTCAGTAATCCTCTAGAAAAGAAAAAAAAAAAAAAAGACCCAAACCTCTTTTTCAACTCAGTATTAATGGAGATGAACTTATCTTGGTCATGTTGTTGATCATCATTGATCTTGAGGATGTTTCTTCATGGTACCTGCTATCTCCTTCCTTACTCAAAGCCATAATTTGCTATATGTCAGGCTCAGTTCATGTACCTCTCTTTGTCCCTAGCAGCTTCAGTGCGATTCCTGTTGCTGCACCAGCCTCATTTGCAGTGCTGTTTACTAGTTTGTGTAGATGGAATTGTGTCCAGACTTCTTTTTCTGCCCATTACCTTCCTTGTCCTTGATAGCTGCTGTTTTCTAATTTTCCTCTCCTTTTGAATAACTGTTAATGCACTGGTTTTGTCATTTTCAGCTTTGGCCATAATTAGAGATAACAGTGATTAAATCTGTTGCTGGCATCGCCTTGAGAGTAATCACAGTATCAAGAGAAAGAGAGAGAAGGCACAGCATAAACCATGAGCGGGAAACCAAGACTACCTAGTGCCAAACTGAAGGTAGAAGTTGTTGCAAACAGACCATTTATTTCTATACATATGTAATCTATTGCTCACAGAGTGAATATGTTGGTCGCATCTATTTCTCAAGAGCATAAACTTTTTTTTGGTGGGAGCAGAAAAGCTTTGGAAATGAGAATTTCTTTAAATCCATGAATACTTGTATCCAAAACATGGAATTCATCTGATATATAATCTCTCCAGCTGGTTAGTTCATGAGTTTAAGACATTAAGAAGCTCTAGTGCAGTTAGACACAGGGATTGTAAACACTTTTGCTTTACGTATCTGGTTGCAGGCAGAAGTTTGCCAAAACAACCCAGCAGACTCAGAAGGCAGACAGGAAATAGAAGGATTCACACATGCTTTTCTTTTTAATATGAAAATCCTTTCTTTTTTTTTTTTTTTAGCCAATCTTCTCCTATTTTATGTGCTAGGTTTTGCTCTTTTTTGTCAGCAAATGTAATTATTCTGTGTAAGTCTTCCTCCCTATCTGGGATTAATCAAATATCAGAAAGAAGATGACAGGCTTAAAGGTCTTTCACCAAAGCTGTTAGCTTTGACAGGCAGCAAAGAGTGGCTACTTTTTCTGGGGTAGTGAAAAAGCTATTGCTCAGTTTATATTTGTTCATTGTGAAGCAGAAGGTATCTATCTCCTCCTATATGCACTGTCACCAATATAAATTAGGCTGATATGAATACTAGTATTTTTGTGTATGTCTTATCAGCACTCTTGACTGATGCTCAGGTGCGAATTGCTGCATCAGCAGCAGTCCCTGCCAGCTGTCTGCCCATCATGGCAAAGGCAGTAAGTCCAGGGTGGAATGCTCTTGGAAGGGGCTTCATTACAGTTGGGAACTCTGTCAAGCTTTGTGCAGATCTTATAGCTACAACTGTTTAAGATTATTTAGTGGCTTTTAAACATTGTTCATGCCCATTCCAAACAAGCCCACAGAACATCTGCATAGTGTCTGCTAGCTGTGCTCAGGGAGAGTCTACTAACAATCTAATATTGTTCTCAGCAAATATATATCAGCCCAGATTTTTTTCCATGGCTCAGTATTCTCTTCAAGCATTGAGGGAACTGTGACCTTTCATTGATTCAGGCATGGAAACTATAATCACAATATTGAGTAGTTATATTTGCTTTGGAAAAGTAATCCTATTGTTCTCTTTAAAAGTTTCAACTAACAGTCAGCATGAATGTCATCTTTAGAAAAGGATAGAAAACCTGCAATATCTGGTATTAATAAATGTCTCTGTGCTCAGTGTCTGAGCTGGGTTGAGACTGAAAGGAGAGAATGAAGTCCTTATGACAGAACTCAGGGGTAGACTCTCTTGTATTTTTATGCGATGCAACTGCTACAGAAGTGCATCTTGAGTATCCCAAGGCAATCAGTTTGCTCTTCATGGGAACACAGTGATAATTTATTCCTGACAGGAGACAAGAACCCATAGTGGTGGTCTGAACTGCCATTGCCATTCACTGATTCACTCTGAGTGCACTCTGAACTGCTGAATGTATGATCAGAGGAAGAACTGTCCTTCTGGGAATAGATGGGAGAGACAGCAGCCTCACTGAAATCACCGAGCCTAGCACCGCAGTGTAGGCTGTCTCAAACATTGCTTGACTTTTAAGAAAACCATCCAAAAAGTGCTAGCAACAAAGAGCTTGTAAGACTAAATGTGACAGCAGAGAACTACGCACTGACTATGATTGTGATTGTAACTGCATACTGCAATCACTTAGGAAATTCATCTAATTTGCTACACTATTTTTCATAGCCTATTTGCTGTTGTAATGAGTGGTAACTGAAGAATCAGCGGTGGAAGGAGATTTGTCTTAAGGTTATTATACAGCACACAATATCAAGTGAACTGGATTTGCTTCATGGTTCCTTCTTAGCGTTTCTGCATGATTTCAAGAAGGTCACTTAATCTCTCTCAGCTTCTTCTCCCTGTCTGCAAAAGAATAATGTTTTTGTCTATTTAACTTGTAAGCTCTTTAGAACAGAAGTGTGAATGGGTTAAATGTTTATACTGCAGAAAATACACAGGGCTTTGATAATAACAATGGCTAATATGCAGTCATTAATAAAACCAGTGTCAATTAGAAGTACAGACTGCATTACACTTTAATAGAACTGCATTAGATAAAAGTGGCTGTACAACCTGAATTTGTGCATTTTTTCACAGTTGTGCTCAGAGTAGGGAACTATTTTGGCTGGAAAACAACTCAAAAAAAGCAGCGCCAGCAGCTGCGAGGTCAGGAATAACTGTTGTATTTTATTTTTTAGCTCTTGGTCTTCTTACAGTTTGTTCAGTAAAAGAAGGAGGTGAGAAGCACATCGAAAGTTGAACTAGTGTTCAGCACTACTTCCCTGGAGTTGGTCTTCATTGGTCAGCAGGCATATCGCAAAATCGCTACTTTTAAAGGGTCCAAGGTATAAATGGCTGAAAACAGATCACATTGTGATAAAGCCACTTGCTGAACAGACAAAAAGATACTCAGCTATTATACTCTGAATCATAGAAGTTTTCTTATGCAAGTCACTCCCAGAGCTAAAGTTCACAACCAAAATGTAGTATACATAAAACCCAGAGCTTATAAAAATGAAGACCTAGAGTGTACTTTGTTTATGTATGCAGATGTTTTTTTTCTGGATAATATTGCATACAGGCACAGTTGCAGACACCAAAAACATGTATACATCGATGGGCATCAATCTGGGAGATGATCTGAGTTCACCGTTCAGCTCTGAAGACAGGCTGTACAAGAAGGCCCCAATACTGCAGTTGTGAGGAGAGAAAGACAAAGGAGTCATGCTCCCTTGTTAACAGACTCTTCAAAAGACCCTCATAGAGGAGGCAATCTTGTAAAAGAAGTTGTGCGTGTCTTTGACTCAGGCCTCGAAGAGTGCATTTTGATAGCTTGCCTGTTTCTGGGAGGAAATTAGGGAGAATCACAGGTTGTTTTTTTCTTTCCTTTTAATAGCATACAGAAATAATTGTCTGTGCCTTGAAGAAGAAAAAGACAAACATAGATTCCACATGAATAAACACACATATATAAATGGGCAAGTGGGAGTTTCAGGGTGGAGAAGTGAAAGAGTAAGGACAGCAGGAAAAACATTTTTTATTTCATCAGACAAATAAGTACACAAGTGCTCCTTTGGATTTGAAACAGAAGGTAGAAGAGAAATTTGAAACACTTAGCTGTAGTACACTGGTTTGCATTCCTTCATCTTTTGGACTTGGAGGGTTTATACTTTAAATAAGGGTCATGGTCATTCTGCTGTTATTTTCTTTTTTCATGGAAGGGTGCATGGCCTTGAAATCTGTGTCAGTGATTCTGTTTCTGCATAATCAGCCTGTGACCCACCTTTGTTTTTGTGCCTTTTGGATGCTGAGCACAATCCATTTCCCACAGATTTTGTTAAGGCATTGACTTTGAACATACTTCCTATAAATTTTCCTAATCAGACTACTGCTAGCCATGGCAACAAGGGCCTGACTTTTCCAGAAGTATGCAAGCCATGAGGGAAAAGAACAAAAGTTGAGCTTGTGGGACTAATTCTGGCCACACTGAAACTGTCCAGATGTCAGCATAAAAAATGAAAGCAATGGAAACCAGTATCCCGCTCATATACATTTGCCACAATGATATAAGTATTGTCCATTTTACAGCATGGGAAAAGAAAGTTCTTTCATTGCGTGGAAATGTGTTGCATAACTACTGTGCTCTACTGTTTGGAAAATGCTGGGGCAAGCCAACACCAACACTTCCTATCATTCTCATATTTGGTTAATCAAATTACCTTTTACCAGACATTAGCCAGAACACTAGATAATTGTTTTCTATTTTAAAGAATGGCTTGCTGAATTCAAAGGGCCTTTTTTGAGTCTGCAAAACCTGGCATTAAGCTGGAGTAAACCAGCATCCAATTATGCCCATTACCCCTAGGCAAGTACTTTTCCTAGAAAAATCACCTGTCAACAGCACAGCATTCTGCCAGAGTAATTTTTATTCCTTTTATGTTCCAGAGACATTTTATTTGCTGATCTATTAGTTGAAAAGTCCCTGTCAAAAAGGAGGAAATAACAATCATGTTTTAGTGAAGCAACATACTTGTACAGAGGTAAAAGGGCTGTACCAGTCCAACACAATGCATTCTTTCCATTATTCTGACTCAGACATGCAGACTGTGAAGAAGTTAACTTTGATCCAGGAGTCATGAGGAATAGATATGGAAAGGTCTATGAAGATCGTGGGAGTTACGAAAACCTGATCAACTTTATATATAGAAGACTGCCCTTACCTTTCTTAGCTAGCAAGAAAAAAGTCCCAAACCACAAGCAATTTAAAACCCAAAACAAAACAATCAAGAAAAAGTAGCTGTGGAATTTTTTTTCTTTACAAATAAGGATAATATCTGTAGTCTCTAACATAAAAAGGGATAGTGGTACCCAGTTGTTATTATGATGAAATATGAAGTTCAACTGTTTGGAATCCCTATGAAGATCTCCATAACTTTCTCTCTTAGAGTTTTCAGATTGCTCCAAAGTTTCCATCTAATTTTCAATTTCACTTAAGTGGGCTCCACAAGGAAGGCATACTGTGATTTTAAAAAGTACAGTAAATAATTTGCAACATAAAACAGGGATTGCTTTGGAGGTTCCTTTTATAAAGTCTAATGATTGAGCATTTTTCATACTAGCAAGTCATGATCAGAGAGTGGTAACATTTTATGAAGAAGAGGCATGTCAAGAGGAAAAGAGTCTGAGGCATGGTTTAGTGGGAGGTGTCCCTGCCCAGAGCAGGGGGGTTGGAACTAGATGATCTTAAGGTCCTTTCCAACCCTAACTATTCTACGATTCTATGATTCTATTTTCAGGCAGTTTAGAAGTTGCCCCAAGAAGCCTGTCTCAGATTCCCAAGTGCTGTAACCTCCTTTGTATGCAAAGTGTGCCAAAGGGACAAGGTGGCACTGCAGGAGCTGTGTGTGAAGTGATGGGCAAAGCTGTGTGGAAGAGCAGCACCAGTGCTTGTGCTCTTGCTGACAGCTGCTGCTGAGCCTGCCCCTGCTCAGTGCCGGTATGTAGGCTGCCAGCTGCCCTGCCCATTGAGTTATGAACTGTTTATGCACTAGGATAATCAACTTCCAGTTAAGACTGCACTTACAGCACCAAACTCATACAGAATCTGGGGCACATTATGCACAGGTCTCTGAGATGAAAGGCTAGCCATGAACTAGCCATTCTCCCATCAAATCCTTTCAGTCAATCTAATGAGAAACACTAAGGAACACATTTCCAGCTCTTCTCTGGATTTGGCCAACTTCTAAAACAAGGCTAATTTTCTACATGTGTGTTGTTCAGTTGAAACTCTCTCAGAAAGCAGTCTTTCTGGCTGGGCTTAAAAGTTAACTCTGATCCTGTCAGCCATGTTACTCTAGTTAATGCTGGAGGCTAAATTCCATTGATATTTGAAGTACATATTCTACTACAATGCACAAAGAAAAACTAAGCCATTTCATTCAGTCTGTGACCCCTTTAGGTCAATGAAATGTTCTTAAAATTAACAGCTCAGCAGTGTATTTACTAGTTGAGTAATCAACATAATTATATTGTTTTGAAAATACAGAATCATAGAATAGTTAGGTTTGGAAAGGACCTTAAGATCATCTAGTTCTAACCCCCCTGCCATGGGCAGAGACACCACATAGTAGAATATGTTGTCCAAGGCTCTGTCCAACCTGGCCTTGAACACCACTAGGGATGAAGCATTCACAACTTCCTTAGGAAACCTATTCCAATGCCTCACCACCCTCACAGTAAAAAACTTCTTCCTTATATTTAACCAAAACTTCCCCTGTTTAAGTTTGAACACATTACCCCTTGTCTTCAAATAAGTGGGCAGAGTTGACAATTTATACTTCTGTAGGTAAAATGATATCTGCCTATTTACATAATTAATTAAATTAATTAAAATGCTTTTTAATGCATTTTAAAGAGAAAAGAAGTGTTTTGTTAACAGCAATTTTGAAACCTTTACCACTATTAGAAAAAAGGCGTTTTTTTTATATGTAATATAGAATCATAGAATCATTTAAGTTGGAAAAGACCTATGTCATATTACAAGTCAGTTTTCCTTTACCAACAAGAAGGAAGTTCTTAAAATATAGGTTCACCTTATTCATCACAAATTAAAATCATTACTTCTTCTGACTACATTAGCATCTGATTGTTAACATATTACCCAAGATAAGCCTTAACTTTCAAATAAATTCTGTGAGTTTTTTGCTTTTGATCCAATTTTTGCATTGTCCAAAGCTAACAAATCTAATAGAAATTTATCTAACTAAAATTCAAATTGGATGTTAGCCAATCTGGTTTTGTTTGTTTAATAGCTTAAGTGACATGTTTTGTGCTTTCTTGTTGCCCACACTTTTCACATAAGGCTGTTTTTTGCCTACTGGGACTGAAGTTTTGGAGAGGAATAAAACAGTCTTTGCTTTGCCATTTGCTTTAAAGAAGAAAGCTATATGGAAGCTCAGATATTTTTGGTAGGAACATGTGGAACAAACGTTATTCTATGAATGATCCAGCAGATTGTTTAGCTATATATCATGGTGTGCCATTTGGGGGAACAGTCTGAAGTATGAAACAAACTAAAGTATGTGTGAAAGTTCTGTAAAGTGGAATGTCGTGGTTTAAGCCTCTCAAACTCATGCAGTCGCTCTCTCACTCACTCCTCTCTCTTTCTTCCCCAGTCCTGGGGGGATGGGAAGGAGAATCAAAAGAATGCGACTCTCACAGGTTGAGATAAGAACAGTTTAGTAACTAAGGTATAACACAAATCACTACTGCTACCACCAGTAATAATAATGACAAAGCAAATACAAGGAAAGAATACAACAGCTCACAAACTAATTTCCATCAAGCCTGACCACCCAGTGCACCCCCATTTCCTGATATCAAGTCACACAGTGCCCCCCTCCCTTCCGGGTCTCTGCTCTCTGTTTCTACATCCTGGCCATGATGTGCTGTGATATGGAATGCCTCTTTGGTCAGTTTGGGTCAGGTGCCCTGTCTCTGCTTCCTCCCAGCTTTCCCTCCTCCCTGGCAGAGCATGAGGCTGATATAGTCCTCTGTCAGCCTAAGGTTCTAAGCCATAACTATAAACACTGGTGTTATCAGCGCTGTTCCCAACCCGAAAATCAAAAAATCAGCTACTAGTTAAAAGAGAAAAATGACTGCTGCTGCTTAACTCATGACATTATCATAAAAGGCCACCAAATAGGTCAGGCAGGATTTCCCCTTAGTGAAGCCATGCTGGCTGTCACCAGCCACCTTGCTGTTTTTCTTGTGCTTTAGCGTGCCTTCCAGGAGAATCTGCTCCAAGTTTTTGCCAGGCACAGAGGAGAGACTGACTGGTCTGTGCATCCCCGGCTCATCCATTTCCCTTTCCTAGAAAATGATGGTTATATTTCCCTTTTCTACAATCATTGAGGACTTCACGTGACTGCCATGAGTTTTTTTTTTGTTCTGTCTGCCTTACTTAGAACATTCTGAAGTCCTCCATGTGTTCTTGATTCCTGTGCTTCTGTCTCATCCCTTTCTGTTTCTTTCAAACACAGAACAAAATCTTAATGGAAATGAAAAACATCAAACAATAAATACCCTAGAAACAGAAAAAGAAAGCCAAATATAAAGGAAAATCTGTCACCTGCTAAACTGAGTGAGATGTTGCCACAAAAATGAGATAGTAAACAATGCATGCAATATTATTTTGTAGAGAACATTGAGGTTATTGCAATTATTTATCTTTAATTGTCTTTAACTGCTTATGATATTGGTTTGTAAATAGTTATTACTTAGACTATACATGTTTATATCTATGAATAAATATTTTAGTACTATTTATTATTAGGCAACAGAAATGAAGTCTCAGCTGGGTATTGTTAGTCACCAATATTTAGAAGAAGACTGCAGAAGTTGAGGCAGCTTATGTATGTGTAGTGGGAACAACCAAAGGTACAGAGAAAATTTAACATTAAGAAATAACTGAAGAAGTGTTTGTACTACCAAAAAAAAGAAAAGTCAAAAAAACAAACCTAGAAAAGATATAACAGATATAACAAGCCTGGAAATCAATGAGTGATTCAGAGAAAATCAATCATGAGCTTCTTGTCTTCTAGCATACAAAGAGGGGAATATTCACTAAAACTGAAGACTGTGAAGTTCAAAGCAAATAAAAAGTTAGTTCTAAAGAGTTTATTTTGGAATGACTTACCACAGAAATCTAAAGGGATGAAACTTTACATTGCAAGAAAAATAATAATTGGTCCTAGATTTATTTTATTGTCATTAGCTAGAAAATATTCTAAGGCAAGGGCATTACTCTCATGCCTTAAATCCCGCTAGTTTTTAGACTTCCGAGTTAAAAATCCGTGGTTTGGACTTTCCCCCATATCAACATCTAGAATATTCTGACATCTTTTTTAATCATAGAACAGCTAGGTCTATTCTACCATAGTGAGAATACCAGAGACAATGAGACTTATACTTGAGCCCAGTAATTCGGTAATTTCCAAGGCTGGAGCTAGTAAGGTGAGATAGATGGGTTTCTTGGCCATTGAGCCAATTGACTATGCCGTTTACCCTCCCTTTACAGGGCTTCTGAAGAGTTTAAGAATGAGATACAAAAATTTCATGCAGATTGAAGAAAAAGACTTTAAAGGTGTGCCTGTTAGAATCATTAAATTTAGTGTTTTTCTTGTGGTTAAAGAGGATGATATCTGTCAGCTGAATGAAATAGAAATCAGGAAATTACAAGGAGTTTTTGAAACAAAGGAGTTATTCTGAAAAAGATATAGATTGCGGGAGAGAGTTTGGAAAAGAAAGAATAGCAATCAAAACCTTGTCTGACATAGGTGGAAGTCATGGCACCAGATTTGATACAATAATCTTGTGGGACATCAGGAGCAGCCTGCACCAAGCTGGTGGGTTGTCATTATGTAGTGCAACAATTAGGAACACTCACTGTCAGTGTGCATGTGGGACCTTCTGGGCCATTTTCTCAACTGTGAGTGGATCAACAAGCTGCAGAGAGTGGCAAGTGTACATAAAGCTTTAATATCTATGACTTCTATAGGAGGGGTGTGCAAGTAGGAGAACCTGCTCCCAGGAGAGGGGATTTGCAGTTGTAATCTACACTTCCTGTGGAAGATGGTATGCATATAACAACATATACACATAAGGGGAAAGAGTTAGAGAATGGCATACAGGAAATTTTTAGGTGTTGATCAACATTTTATAAGTTCCTAGTGTCATGCTTTATCTCCTACTGCTGATACTAATCCTGAATAATCAATGTTAATGGCTAATTATGTATTGTTAATGAATTAATAAACTATTCAATTTTTTCGCAAAGTACGTGAAAGAGGGTATTTTTCCCTCTGAGAGTGCTGAATTTGTATTAGGCTGCAGCCTGAATGAATAAGATTCACTAATTTCAGTACAAAACATATTTAATTCCTTGCATATTTCTCATATACTTTAGAATATCTGGAATGACACTGTAAGATTATATTTAGACTAAAAAATCCCTTTCTTAATGCTGTTTTCAACAGAGAACTTCCAGTTACAGAAAATCAGTGTTCACTTCATTGGTTTAGGGTAGTTATGAACAAGGTCCATTGCTATTTCACCACCAAATTTAATCACCTGATAAGTTCTGTCCTCTAAGGCTGAAATGATGGGTTACATTTAGACACTGAAGAAATTGTACAAAAATATTACTATAAGAAATTATGCAAAAAATATACAAAAATATTAGGTCCAGTGTAGGCAGCAATTTTGAAACTACACTGTTAGCAGAGCTATGTGGAAGAAATCAACATAAATCTGGCAAAAATACATATTTATTAACTTAAAAATGTGCAGAATTTTTTTTTTTTTTAATCCGCTTTATTTTACCTCACAACATTTAACCATTGGTAAATTTTATACAACTGTTCTTTGCATTACTGAATCAAAATAATGAAAGCTTTTGCGAAAATGTAGGGGAGAGAAAGAATAAAGTAAGTGATCCAAGAAAAAAAAAACAGGTATCTGTATTATATTCATGGTTAGGAAGTATCTAACCCAAGATTGCTAGAAGCTGGAAGTCTATGTGGTTTCTGGAGGGGGAATTTTGGCAAGCCATGTAGGGATGGGACAAAGGGGAATGGCTTTAAGCTGAAAGAGGGGAGATTTAGGTATTATGAAGAAATTCTTCACTGTGAGGGTAATGTAGCACAGGAACTGGTTGAACAGAGAAGTTGTGGATAGACCCTCCCTGGAAATGGGTGGCAAGGTTGAATGAGGCTTCAAGCAACCTGGTCTAAAGATGTAACTTGGTGAAAGATGTCCCTGCCCATGGGAGCAGTATCAGAACTAGATGAACTTTAAGGTCCCTTCCAACCTAAACTATCTTGAGATTCTATGATTAATGATATGCTGTCGTGCAGTTTATTACTGATCAGTCTTGGCAATATGCACTTGACATTTCAGGCATTACTGTGATTGGAAATTATATTTTACATGCTTAGTAGATGTAATATGTCAGCATTACAAAAAAAGCCATCTCAGTAACATAAGAATGTTAGAAAAAAATGTTAAAACCGTTCTAGTGAAATCTTTCTACTAATAAATGAAACAGAACTTCAGAGGAGCTTGTGTTGTGATTTCCACAGTTTTCATAGTTATTGATGAAATAAAGAACATTTGCCATATGTGTTTTATTAATATATTTAATACAAGAAATATTATGAACTAATTTTTGCTCAAGTGAAGTTGAAACAGTGATTCCAATACAGGTCTAAAATAAGAAATAGATTATGTTTTATTTTTTTAACATAAACTGCTCTTTAGAAATATGTTTATGCAGTTTTTCAGGCATGCATGGCTTTGAAAGATGTGACAACAATAAGGGGAAATAATTCAAAAGTCATTATCAATTAGTATATCATTTGTGTACTTTCACATGTATAAATCACTACTTGATGAATACACTCATTTTAAAAGAAATAATATTTGAAATTGCACTCTCATATAACCAATACACTTGTATCATCCTTGCAAAATTAGATGTAATGTCAGAAGTGGAACAAAAGGAAGGGTGCCATTAGCAGAAATAAAAGTCTTTCATAAAATGCACTATTTCATTTTTATACATTTAAAGCCTGTGTAAGTATAACTGTTGTTGAATTATGAAGATGACAAATCATTAGGGTTTATGTTCATGAAATCTCACTATAAATATACTGTCCTGAACAAACATACCAATTTAATCTTAGTATGTGGAGTTATGGGCCTTAGAGAAGGTCATAAAAATATTAAAGCTGGACCTGAACTATAGCTGGATTGCCCCATTCCTGGACACATTTGTTGACTGGCTCCAACATTTTACCTAGTTTAAATTAAACCTACTTCCACAGGTAGTTTGGAGGTGTCCTTGTAATAAGTGAAATTTGCAAACCTGTGTATGGAGACATCCTTGACTGTTCAAGTGAAATTGATCTTTAAGGGCTTTCTCCATTTATGAAAATAATAAGACGTATGCTCTTAAATGCAAGCCACTCTTTAACTCTCTACAGAGGCAAGTTTTTCCATGAAGTGATTAAAGTGTAATTATTTTGAGATTATTGCATGACATTTTGTAGTTTTATCAAACCAATATAATTGCACCTGTAATAGTGAGATCCATAGAGAGTATTCCTGTTGGAAACCATTGTTTCTAACTGCTATAAATTACTGTATTTTTATTATATATATTCTATATGTAGAATAATAAAAATAATCAGCTCCTAAAGTGTTCATATTGGAAAATATTTTTTGTAATTTCTATAAATTGCTATAATTAAAATATGCAGTAAAACATATTTTTATAATAATACAGAAATATATAATTGCTATAGCATTCAATTCACTGAATCCCTGATGATTTAGCAGTGGAAGAGTAAGTTAGGAGAAGAGTTACTGAAATTTTTTTAACCTCCTAGAATAATTCTTTAGCACATAGTCTTGGCTATTGTGAAATAGAGAACAAATACAGGTGGATCTTTAGCCTGACCCATCCATTGTTATTGCTGATAGGCTTTTAATAATGACAATTATGTAGATCCTTTGAAGTAAAATCCCAGAGGCTAGAGTTCAATGGGTGCATGAGCAGCACAGCATTTTTCTATCTTCCATCCTCTCTGTCTTTCCTCTTTCAACTCAGTTTCTTTTCCAGTTCCTCTACCTGTCCTTGTTTTTATAGCTGGAAAGCAGTAATTTAAATCTTGTATTTGTCTGGAATATGCTAATTAAAATCACGGGGTTTATTAACACTGTATTAAAAGTATTCTTTCCATTGATTTTCTTCTTTGCCTAAAATGCATATGCTAGATAAGCACCGGAAGATGGTATCCTATATTGAAGGTGAATATTAAAAGCACAAGATTTTGCACCTATGCATCTCAGGATTAGTGTCAGCCTATCCTTTTCACCTCAGAGAAGGAATGCTGTTTTCTTCACTTGCTAACATGCATCTAAAAAAAACAGATAAAATGTTGGAACCCTCAAGACCAAATTTAACTGCTTAAATATATGTGTCTAGAGTTATTTCAGGTGCTGAATGATACTCGCATGGGACCAGCAGATTTCAGGGGACTTTTTAACATCTCTGCTTTTCTGACATGGCAGCATAAGGTAAAGTAACATACACTGGTGTCCCAGATTTCTCTATGACATTTTTTCCCAAACACAATAGCAAAGCAACTATAATGTGTGTTCTTCTGTACATCTTAGCACATTATCTGATTGTTATATTACAGGTCTCTTGATCTTCTAAAAATAAATAACCCAAACTTTCCTTAAAGGCCCACATTAGATTAACCTCTGAGAATAAATCCCTATGCATGCCCTAACTTCTTGTTCCAAAAACGTGTTAGCAAATGTGGCCTATGTCAGATTTCCTAACTGGTCTTAGAAGCCAAGTTTCTTCCCTTTGGAAGGGAAGATGAGGTGATTATATCTTGGTCTATTCTCTACCACGAAGTCAGTATGAATTTCTGCCACAGACCTGTAGTAGGATCCCTGGACACAGTAATACAAACATTAGTCTGCTTATGTGAACCTTTCATTTGGCATAGATAGCCATAAAAAAAAATTAAATTTAATGTTCTCAAATGAATATAAAATAAAGAAGTATCGAAATTAACTGTTTTTATTAAATGGATTTGTGATATTTAACGTTTTAATTGAAACAGAATTTCAGAAAATATTTCCAAGTGAGATCATATTTGTCCAAATTGTTCTATGGGGTACAGTTTCTCTAAGAGAATATAAATTAGCACTATTTTTAATATTCTTAGAACATAAAGTATTTTTAAATACTAAAATGCTCTGTATAAAAATTGTAAAATGTTTAGAATTATTACATACTACAGTGAGTATTGAAGATGAGGAAGTTCTTTGATCTTAATTTAAAGTCTTTATATCTTTGCTTTTTGTAAGGAATCAGAAACAAAATCTAGCATTTGTCAGGTAAAATAATATGTCAGCCTGGAAGAAATGTCAATTTATTGGAAAAGAGTGAAAAATCTACTTTCAGGTAAAGTGTATTGTTTTTAGCAAATCCTTATGTGGTATTAAAATAAAAGTCCATGTAAGAGAAAGGTAAGAGAAGCATATGTGTTTTTTCATGTATGGTAGGATTACAAATATTTTCTTATGTTTTTGAGATTTATAGATGAGTTTACAAGTCTTATGACTACAAAGAGGGGTATGTTCAAGTGCATTAGTGATACAGAAATGAGATGTACAGCATGTTTTTTCCTCATATGACCCAGCAGTTCCACAAGACAATAAACAATCAAAGCATTATCTATATTTTCAAGAAGGTAAATGTACAGATAATTTAGGCTCCATATCTCATTAATCTTTATATTTCATAGAATTCTTTTGGGAAATGTCTTTAATCCAATCAAAGGATTGTATTTTTTTGCATTAGAATAGCTTCTTGCTTCCATTTTTGCCCCAGAAAGATAGGTCATTCTGGATTTTGGCACTGATAACCACGTGCATGAATAAAATACCACTTTTCTGTCCTGAAGGGGGCTGATGAGGAACCACACTCCCACCAGGAACAATCAGCTGATGCACTGGTGCTGCCAGGAAAAAGCTGCGGGCTGTAGTAGTAGGGGACTCTACTCTGAAAGGAACAGGGGCACCCATCAGTTGGCCTTACCCAGGCTCAAGGGAGGTGTGTTGCCTACCAGGGGCTTGGATCAAGGATGTTGCAGAGAAGCTGCCTGCCCTAGTCAGTCCCACTGACTATTACCCACTTCTGGTTATCCATGTGAGTGCTAGTGATATAGATAGCAGTAGCTTAGAGAACATAAAGAAGGACTGCAGAACTCTGGGAGAGGTGGCTATGGGCTCTGGAGCTCAGATTGTCTTTTCATCAATACTCCAGGATAGAGGGGAGGACCTGAAAAAAGCTAGGAGGACTGGCCAGGTTAATAAATGGTTAGAAGGGTGGTGTTATAAGAGAGGTTTGGCTATCTAGAGCCTTGGACTCAATTTAGTGGGCCAAGTCTAATGGGAGCTGGTCTGACAAAGTAAGGGAAGAGTGGATTTGGTAGGAATCTTGCCAGCCTGGTCAAGTATGCCTCAAACTAGATGTGTTGGGGTAGGTGGCATCAGTACATCGCAACACACCCAGTCACTTGCCAGTACCTATGGTAAATGTTCGGAGCAATGAAGAGATATTCCAGCTGCTCCAGCCAATGCGCCAGCTTTATTTGGAGCTCGGCTCAGATGCCTCTATACAAATGCCCATAGCATGGGAAACAAACATGAGGAACTAAAGATGTGTGCACATCTTTGGGGGTATGTTATCCTAGGCATCACAGAAACACGGTGAGATGGCTCCTATGACTGGTGTGTTGGAATGGAAGGTTACAGGCTTTTAGGAAAAACAGGCCCTGTAGGTGGGAAGGGGGAGTTCCTGTTTATGTTAGGGATAAGCTGGAGAGTGTGGAACTCTCTCTGGGGACAGGTGAGCAGTTGACAGAGAGTTTGTGGGTCAGGGTTAAAGGGAGAAAAGCGATGGGAGACATTACTGCAAGGATCTGTTACAGACTGCCTGACCAAGAGGACTCTGAATAAAACGCTCTATAGACAGATAGGAACAGCCTTACACTCACAGGCCCCTGTTCTCATGGGGGACATTAACCACCCTGATATCTGTTGGATGGATGATATGGCCCAGCACAACCAATCCAGAAAGTTCCTCGATTGTGTGGAAGACAGCTTCCTTCTGCAAGTAATAGAGGACCTGATGAGGAGAGGTGCCATACTTGACCTCGTGCTTATCAACAGGGAAAGGCTGGTTGGAAATGTGACACTCCAGGGCAGCCTTTGTAATAGCAATCATGAGATGGTTGAATTCATAATCCTCAAGAGAGTGAGAAGGGCGTGCAGCAGACTCAGTGCCCTGGACCTCCAGAGAGCAAACATTGGCCTCTTAAGGAGCCTGCTTAGTAAGATTCCATGGGATATAGCCTCAGAGGGCAGGGGGGCCCAAGACTGTTGGCTGATATTCGAGGATCACCTGCTGCAAGCTCAGGAGCAATACATCCCTACTAGAAGGAAGTACTGCAGGAAGGCCAGGAGACCTCCTTGGATGTATAAAGACCTGCTGAGGAAAATTCAAAGGAAAAAAGAGGTTTATAAAAGGTAGAAGCAAGGACAGGCAGCCTGGGAAAAATACAGATTTGCTGTCCAGGAAGCTAGGGACCAGGCTAGGAAACCTAAGGCCCAGTTAGAATTAAACTTGACCAGGGATGTTAAGGATAACAGGAAGGGATTCTATAAGTATATTGCAAATAAAAGACAGGCTAAGGACAAAGTGGGCCTCCTTCAGAAGCTATCAGGAGAACTGGCTACCCTGGATTTGGAGAGGGCTGAGGTTCTTAATGACTTCTTTGCCTCAGTCTTCACTGGAAAATGCTCTGACCATACCACTCAAATCTTGGAAGGCACACTCAGGGACAGTAAGAATGAAGACCCTGGGCCCACTATAGGGGAGAATCTGAAGAGCCTGAATGTATGCAAATCCATGGGACCTGATGAAATCCATATGTGGGTCCTGAAGGAGATGGCAAATGAAGTTGCTTAGACACTGTCCATCATATTTGAAAAATCTTGGCAGCCATGTGAAGTTCCCAGCGACTGGAAAAAGGGAAACATAACCCCCATTTTCAAGAAGGGGAAAATGGATGAGTCAGGGAACTACAGATCTGTCAACCTCACCTATGTGCCTGACAAAATCGTGGAGCAGATTCTCCTGAAAGGCATGCTAAGGTACATGAAAAACAACAAGGTGGTTGGTGACCTTGGCTTCACTAGGGGGAAATCCTGCCTGACCAATTTGGTGGCCTTCTATGATGGGGCTACAGAACTGATGGACAGGG
>JASSUY010049486.1:0-23454 GCA_032466535.1 Forpus xanthops
TTGGATCTGAGGAAGAAATTCTTTACTGTTAAGGGTGGTGAGGCACTGGAATGGGTTGCCCAGGGAAGTTGTGAATGTTCCATCACTGGTGGTGTTCAAGTCCAGGTTGAATAGAGCCTTGGGTGACATGGTTTAGTGTGAGGTGTCCCTGCCGATGGTAGGGGAGTTAGAACTAGGTGATCTTAAGGTCCTTTCCAACCCTAACTATTTTATGATTCTATGTTTTGATCCAGTATGCCACTCTGTTAAATCTACCAGAAAGGAAAAACATTCCAGGGTCTGGCTAAGATGGAGTTAGTTCTCCGCATAGCAGCCCTCATATCGTATTGGTAGCTATAAAGGTGTTGATGCACACCGTTTTTGCTACTGCTGAGCAGCACTTCATGATTTCAATGTCTCTCCAACATTCTCACTAATAGGCTGAGGGTGGGCAAGAGGCTGGGAGGAGATGTGGCCAGGACAGCTGACCTAAACTGACCTAAAGGGATATTCCATGCCATAGGATATCTGTTTGTTATTCTTCCTACCAATATTCCATGATATCAAAATAAAGCCATGAATATCTCTTCTCAGTCTCATTGAAGCAGGGCAGTGCATCTACAAAAATTGCATAGAGTAATGTAGAAGCTTTTGCAACCCTATTGTTGACTTTTCTGGGAGCATTTTGTGACATTCAAAGCAGATGTTGAAACAATGCAGCTATCTGCCCCCAGAATCCCAAAGATATGTCAAACAACAAGTTTTTTTCATAGTTCTATAGTTTCCTTCACATAAGACACCTGAACTAGTTCTGCACACAGCAGGAAATTATCAGGATTACGAGTAGGGTAATGTTGCACTCACTTGGTCCACTAACTACTGACCAGCAAGACTAAGTCTGTGCCAGGCCTTATACATCCAATGTTCATGGTGGATTCTTCTATATAAAGTGAGAACTATTTACTATTCATTTGCCAGATTCCTTAATTTCAAGTAAGTTGCATCAAAATTAAAAATTGAATATATATATATTAAAAAGGAACATCTCAATGTTATTTCTTTTAGTCTGGAATTTCCATCAAAAAGCCTGACAGATTGTGGCATCAGTGGGTGCAGTTTTAATACCAAGTTAAACTTTCTTTTCTGGAAAGTAGCAAAACACGTATTTTCAAAGCAATCCAGCATATGAATACAATTAAAATCCAACTCCAACCGATATCCCTTTCAAGTCAGGAGCTGAGATGCAATCAATACTGACATAGGAAAATCCCACTGGAGACACTGGCTGAAGATTAATTTTCTATCTATTCAAACCTGGCCTTCACTTATTGAATTACATTGTTACTTACCACTGACAGTCAGCAAAATAACTCACTCACTTCTCAGCAATGAATCACCAGACCAATTTGTCCCTCCCAAGTGAGGCAGATAGAATCAATTTCTCTCTTCAGTTCACGTTTGTGCCATTTTAAGACTTTTTGTTTTAAAATAAATAAAATATTTCTTTCAGGTGCCTACTATTCACTATCGGAATAAAGGGAAATTGATAGAGCAGCTAAACTTCAGGTAAAGTGTGTTCTTCTGTAGCTGTTCCTTGTCATTTTGACTAAATCACTTTTGGGATAATCTAAAATAAACTGGAGGTTGCTTTCTGGTTTTTGTAAGCCAAATACGTGGCAGAAATAATGCTACTTGTCTCTCAAGAGCTTTGTAAACAAATTAATATACCTACAGTGGAAGCTTTCTACCAGCAACTACCACTGAAAGATGTGCAAAGAGAAGGAAACAACCATTAAACTGAAATAAAACAAGGTCATTTCAAGAATCTTTGTCATAGTTTAGCTGCCCATTTCACTGCAGTCAAACATATCCCAATTCCTTTCCACAGCATTTACTTATTTTTTACCATCACAGCCATGGGAAGATGAGTGGATTTTGTATCTCTACCAGTAAATATTCAGTTTGCTGAAAAGCACTGGTTACTGTAGAAATGGGAAATATTTTTTCCACAAATATAGAACTTACTGGGTTTTGCTTATTGCAAATGTTGAAAATGGAGATCAAAAACATAATATCAATACTAATATCAATACCTGCCTAATTTCATGCCTATGTAAAATAGAAAGGAATTGGTTGCTAGTATTCTCCATTGTCCTAATACCTAGGGACTGTGTTTTGCATGAAACCATGTTGTCCCTATCAATTCTGTTTTAGAGCATGATGGTGGAGTCTCACTGCCTATGGTTCTTTTAGCATAGTACAGATCTACACTGTATAGCCAAACAAGACCGTGCACAAAATAAGCATAGAATTTTTCCTGCTCTCAGTTCCTTACTCAAAATCAGTGTTGCTGTTTTGTTGGGGTTTTTTTCCCTCCCTGAGGAAAGTAATACAGTAGAATTACATACACAGCCCCTCCAACACTGCTTGTGGCCCCATTAAAATGTTACAGCTGGACCCCACAGCAAGAGTAAAATGAGATCCTGCTTGAAGCAGACAGCTCAGCAATACTCCTGCAGCAAGCAAAGGATGAAACAGCTTTTCTAAGGACAAGATAGAGGAAAGTTAGTTTTGAAGAGGCAGCTAAAATGCATTCCTAATAGCCACAGCAGTTTCACAGCATTTTAGATAATGTCATGCGTGCACTGCTTTCTGACACCTTCTTTTATTTCCTTTTCGATAGATGTGATTTTCCAGCTGTGGGAAAACTGCCAAGTGCATTTAGGTGGTTGTGACAGAACTGTATACAGTTTACTTCCTTTTTGTTTGTGTGTCATCAGGGGACTGTGGTCTTCATTCAGCTACACCAAGATTTTAAGTAAAATGACATTATTCCATCTACTCTCAGGAACTAAACTTGATCAAAAGTGTTATAAACAATACAAGAAAAAAGCTGGCTCAGAACTTAAATATTCTTACTTTGCCTGTGAGACAACAGAGGGGTGCTAAACATAAAAATATATACACATATTTGCATATATAAACATAAAAAAATATATAATATACATATATATATATGGTCTGGGTAAACTTCTGTTGATAATCACTTCTGCACACCTATTTAAAGGCTTGCCCCTTCCTATTGTATACGCAACTATATCTTTTTTTATGGATGGTTCAAAACCCTCTGTAAGCATTAATTTATCTGACCTCCATGGTTCAAGGCTGCTGATCAGAACTTTTAGATACCCATAGAATTATTATTATATATATCCTAAACATAATAGTGTCTACTGTTGCTTTGTATCCCAACTTATTCACAAAATTCACTGCATCACGAGTTTGGTTTCATGAATAATGAATACTTGATGTAATTTATTTATTATGGAAGGACATGGAAGTCTGAGGACTAGAGAAGGGAGTCAGCATATGACTGGTCAAGTATTAAAGAAGGAATTCTGTGATTAGGAGTCCAAATAGGGCAGAACAAGGCAACATATCATACTAAAAATTCAAATAGGTTTAACTAATACTTTTCCAGAGGACCTGGACTACACACCTGCTCAGATTTACCCTTTTAAACTGAATGTAACAATTTAAATTCCTACTAGACAAAATGGAACTTGTTCCACTTTCTAAGCCAAGACATTGCTCCATCTCCTTGATATTTACTTGAAAACTAGAATTATGAATTGCCTGAGACACTGTTCCTGCAGCTAATGTCCACTGAGTAGAGGGAGACCACCTACTTGTAAGCACAGGTCTGAAACAATCAAGCCACAATATACATGTGTCTGATTTGAAGAGGAAAAGACTCTATTCTGTAAGCCTCCCAAGGTTGGGCTAAGGAGGTTAGATCAGGTGGCAGGATGAAGTGCTGAAAATCTGGTTACCTAAGCATATTAGCAATTAAAGTTATTTTAGAGAAAATTGTGCAATCAGCTTGTCTTTCCAAAAACTGACATGGTATTTTAGTGAGAAAAATTATATTTGTTGAAACCTTCGTTTCCTCTTTAATAAGAAAAGAACTGGAAGGTTTATTCTTTCCTTATTAGTACATTATAGTTGACCTTCAAAGCAAAGCTGTGTAAAGTCTGCTGCTGTAACATCAGTATGCAAAGATCCATTTCTGTCCTCTGCTGCTTTCTCTTTAATTACAATGTCAGGTAAAATATAATATGCATTATAAATATTTAAGCACATAAAATATATTTGTCTTCCTAAAGATATTGTGACATTTTCCCATTCCCATGTCATCAGCAACTTCTAACCTTCCCAGTGCTTCAAGAATGATGGAGAGCTGCCTCACAATAACATCAGCACCCTTGGATCCATCTGGTCCCATTAACTTGCTTATGTCTGATTAGCTTCAGTTATTCCTAAATTTCCCCCTTCCATTACTTGAAGATACAGGCAACATCTCCATATTCTTCCTGGGTTGTGCATGCTATTCATGTTACAAGGGAGTTACAACGTATAACTCCACCCGAACCTCCCAGCTGGGTGCTCTTCTGTATAGGGTGATGGCCTTAGGAAACTCAGGGGTTCAGGTCCAGAGTGTTCACTTAAAGTGACTTTCCTACCTACTCATAAATTACCATGTTTGGCACAGAGCTGCGTTCTTCAGCACTGACTTCGATAGCAGCTGCACTGGATAAGACAGGATCATTAGCCAGCACTAGGAATACAGGATCATAGCAGAATAATAGCACATTTTACTCTAACTGACTCAAATGTTCTAAGAAGCTCAAGAAAGCCTAGTTAATTATAAAAAAAAATAATCCTTTAAAATTCATAGCTTCCTTTAAATAGTTTATAATTCAGTTCCCATTAAAGTACTCGAAGTTATGTAATAAAATGAAACAAAAATAACCATTGTTGACAAAAGTCCCATACTCGGCTGTCTGTAATTTCCAGACCAAAATGCACTCTACACAATTTAGACTTTTTTATACATCATCCAGTTAATTTTCAAACTAGGAACTGTTCTACCCTCTGAATGACTCATATTGCCTACCTCTTCCCACCCTGACATCTGATTAAAGATCATATCCCTGGAGAACAAGAACTATTAAATCATCTTAATGCTTCATTGAGAATTACTTATAATACCAACTGAATGTGAACATTTAATTAGTTTGATTTTTTTCATCTGATGCTGTTGTCTTTGTCACGCTTTGCTAAGCCATCAACAGATCCTGTTTCATCGTGCATTCTTACCTTCTGTCATATTGCTTAGGTCCAGATTTTGTACATCCTGCAGCATACTGATTGGTTATTGCTCTTTGTTCTTAATTTGTTCCATCTTCTGTGTCAACAGCAACATTAATAACAGTAAAGCCCTGCTTTGAGAAGGAGGTTAGAGTACATGACCTCCAGAAGCCCTTCTAATCTGTTTTTCTTCCTGTGATCCTCTGAGTTAACACTAATGGGGCTCAAAACACTATCCAAACATCACTCATTAATTCATGCTCACATAAATATAATGCAGCTTTTCACTAATTAAATGCCAGCTGTATCTAGGTAGATAAAACCAACAGGTAACGTTAAGCCATTCACTGACTTCTGGGTTACATATGGATCATAGACTTTCCTGGCAGACTAAATACAGTCTAATAATTTAAGCGAATTGCCTTAACACTATGCAAGTCTATTTTTATGTATTTTAGAAACACTTGGACGGGGAACTCATAGAATCATAGAATAGAATCACAGAATAATTAGGGTTGGAAAGGGTGTCAAGATCATCTAGTTCCAACCCCCCTGCTATGGGCAGGGATACCTCCCACTAAACCATGCCATTCAAGGCTATGTCCAACCTGGACTTGAACATCACCAGTGATAGAGCATTCATAACTTCCCTGGGCAACCCATTCCAGTGCCTCACCACCCTTACTGTAAAGAATTTCTTCCTCATATCCAATCTAAACTTTCCCTGTTTAAGTTTGAACCCATTACCCCCTGTCCTATCACTCCTAACAATGCAATAAATCAGAAGAATAACATTAACAGAGACTGGGGAAATTTTAAAAGGATAATCTGCCCAAGAAGCACATCAGAAGGAAAAAGAATGAAGAAACAGATCAAACTGAAGCCAAGTTCAGAAGTTTTTAAGGCCTGAACAATGTAATTCCCTGCTGAATTAAAACTTATTTGCAATGCACACCATAAAGAGAGCTGCTAGAGTAGCTTTAATCCACCTCTCACATACCAGCACTAAAACCTCTGAAAAACTTTGAGTCAGAAGACAAAAGCACAGAAAGCCTTTCAACAGCCCTGTGAGCAAGAAATGCCCCTGAAGCTAACTCCCAGATTGCTTCCTCCTCAGCCCTACTCAAGACATGAACCCGGTGCAGAACTACAGCGTGAACGACCTTGCACATGAAATTAGAAGCTTCAATTCTGAAGGTCTGCTGCTTTGCCACATTCATGCCAAGTACTGTAAACTAGAAATGTTATTGAAGAGAACTGCAGAAAAAGAACACTGGATACAGTAAGAAAGCTGGATATTTCACAGAATAGCCTGATCATCTACTTAAAAACACCTAAAAATAAAATGCTTTGTATTGGATAGGGTTGTCTTATTAGTCTGTTTTGGGTTTTTTTTGGTTTGTTTTTTTCACCTACTCTCTGAAAAACAACAGGGGTAGAGCATGCTGACAGTGAGCATGTGGAAAGGCCAGGAAAAGTTATCTGGCCTTTTGTAGATTGCACTGGCCAGTTTAGAAATGCTCTTACTTGCAGAGTCAGCAGCAGAAACAGGCAAAGAACTACATTTCAATTTACCTGAACTACAGGGAACTTCCTGAAAATCCCCTAACACTGCAATGAATTATTCATTGTTTGGAGATATATTTGGAATCACAAACCACTTTGAAAGTATCTCTAAGAAAGCAAATATGGTATTATGCCTCCTAGGAAAGCAGCATTTCATGTCATCTGAGGAAAGCAAAACTACGTTAGTCTCCCAGTCAATTAATAGTAATTATATAGATTCCCCAGAATGAGGATTCCAGAGCATCAGCTTTGCCCCATATACAATCTGAACACTAAAGGCAATTATGTAATTATAATTATTACCTCTTTTCTCACTCATGATGAAGGGTTCATTTGATCATTTATTTCATCTGACATATACGTAAGCAGTAGATCAGTAGAACCTCAGAAGATACATCTACCAGCACTTTTGTCTTTCTCTTTTTTAACTTCTTAACCTTGAAAACATGACTCAAAGATTTTGGTGATTTCAGCTATTTTGAGTCTACATGCTAAATCCTATTAAAAATATTGTAAGTGTTCCATTCCAGCAATTTTGATATGACTTGTAATGTTTAAAGCCTACTTCCACCTTCAATCAATCATGCGAAAAACATCAGATTCTGTCATTCATTTTGGTTTGAACCACTTGAAAAAAAACTCAATGTGACCCATACATTTCTAAGTGACACGTCAAAACATCTATACAAGATTGCTATCTGAAATTAGGCAACAAAGCCTTAAAATCACTACTTCAAGTGCTATAAACTTTCTAAAACAGGTTCAGCTTTCAGAGTTGCTTTTATTTACCAGTAAATAATTATTAATTGCATTCACTGCAATTACTATCACTCATGCATTTAATATTAGTAGGAAATACTGTGAAAGAAGAATTTTTTCATTAAACTGATTAATCACTACCTTTAGGGCTGAATTCTGATCTTTGATGTGGCATAAACTTAGCCTTCATGGAGTGTTGCTCTTTTGTGCAAATTTGCCTTCAAGGTAGGATTCTCTGCATTAAGAACAACCTCATATTTTTTAGGACACTGACAACTACAGTCGTCACTCTTGCCATTATTATTTCATAACTCAGATTCACAGGTAGGAGATAGCTTTGGGGCAGTCATATATTTCATTACTATTTATTATTCATCGCAGACTCAAATGTATATTCATCTGGGAGAATACTTACACAAATTTAAACAAAGGGACATATACCTGACATTGAGTTTTCAAATCCAAACATTAAAAAAATAATAAATAAAAAAAAAAAAAAAAACCCACAAAAAAACCCACAAGAACCCCTGCTTTCTATGGCAATAGATCATCATAGTTTCAATAGGAAACTCGAATGAATGTCTTTTCTGCCTATGGGTTGGAATGAAACTTACCTAAAATGCATTGAAATGGAAAAACTTAACACATTTCTCAGTGATACTTGGTAAAAGGCACACATTCCTCAGTGAACAATGCACAAAGTCTGGGTACTAAAGTAGACAATGTCAATCGTGCCCTCACTATCAGTTCCAATGCTCATTTTCCAAATTGTCTAATAGAAATGATAATGCTGGATTGCAGACATGACAGAAGAAAGTGCTCAGCAAAAACCCTGGAGTATGCATTTTCCTAAAAGATCTGGAAGTCAAGGTACTATGAAATTACTAGAAATTAATCATTTTGTATAAAAAAGATAAACAGATGTCAAAACCAAAGAACATAAAAGTATGGTTTTCCTACTTAGTCCTCCTCCCCATACACTAGAGATAAGACCCTGTGCGCTGTCTTATAACAAGATTTTTGTACCTCTCCACTACAGTAACAAGTGTGTATTTTAATCATAAGCATTATTTTTGTTATACACTACAGTGCAAAAGATACAACTCCCCAAAGTGTAATTAATTTGTAACATAAAAGAGATAAAACATGGACTACCTTTTCAGACATATTAATTCAAATGAAATTTTTCAACATACGTAGCATAGCAGGTATGTTCTATGATATCTAGGATACAAAAGCTTTAAAGAGTAACATCTCTAAACATTTGTATATTTGAGAAGCACAATACAGAGGTTTGGAATATTCTCAGGAATCAAGTGCAACATCCAGAAGATGCTTTTATTATGTTAGGGCATTTATGGGAATCTATAAATTTTGCCAGTTAATTTCATAAAATTTTAAATGTATTATAGACTTAATTATTAATTCCAAATACTAATGCCAGTAGCAAATTATATAGGTTAATGTTCAAGATATATTTTGGAAAAAATTGAAATATATTTGAAAAATATGACATTTACTACAGAGTAATAATTCATGTTTTAATGAACCTTTTCTAAGGTTTTATAAATGTTCCCTGTATGGGTGTATCAACAGTCCTACTCTGACAGTCTTTCATAATGGTAGATATAATTTATACTAGCACAAATGTTCTTTCCCTCTTATATCTTAGGTCATTCTGAGAAAAAACTACCTTGGCAAAATGTCACCAATATCTATACCAAAAAAACCTAGAATTTGTCATTTGCTTGTATGGCTAATAGCCATTACAAGGAGAAATTCAACTTATATGCACAGAACTGTGGTACATTGAAACCCACAAGGAATTTTTTTAAATGATGTTTATATTCACACCTAATGAATGAACCTTTCTTAGTTTTACAACAGATTTCAACTCAATGTCGATATATCTTTTTATTATTATTATTATTTGGGGAAACAAAGCAACGACAAAATAAAAAAAACAAAACTTGATAGCTGCATTTATGCTGCAGTTTTAAACTCAGGGAGATAATGTTTTACATATTATTCCAAAATAATGAGGTACACTGAATTAAGAATATTACCAAATCCATGTGGCAGAGACACCTTATCAGTTATAAAAGATTTCACCTTGTAAGTTTTATAAACAAATAAAAAAAAATGGTTTTTATATTTAAAACAGACATAGGCATACTTCAGATTTCTACCCACTAGCGGAACCCACACACTCTCATAACAGAATGAATTTACATTTTGTGCAGGTACCAACTCCCAAAGGGACACATAATTCTAGAATCTCCATGCTAATTCCGTAAAAGGACATTTAAAAGTGCTGCTATCACTTAATACCTGATCAATAAGTGCACAAGAAGTACTCCTTTGTTAGTTATGGCCACAATTCAACATGGAGCTGGATGCAGGCATTCTCTAATAAATCACTTGTGCTAACGAGGGACACAGCTCATGCCAAGAGATGCAACTGGCAGGTTTCAATTAAAGCCTAATGAGTAAGACCTACAGAGCAGCTGCAATCCTCCAGTGGGGTGTGGCTGGTTTCATGTTAAAGAAACATTTGTTTCTTTATTTGTAATCGGTAGTCTTTTCAGTTACTCACTGAACAATTTCAATCGTTTCTGCTGTAGTAACTTGCACAGGAAAGAGTTTATAAAACTATGACCCTAAAAAAGGTAGAAAAAGCGAGATGCAAAGAAGACATGAGAGAAACATTAAGGAATGAGCCACTGAACAATTTGGTGCACAATGGAGAGAATTGCCTGAACAAAAGGAAACAATAAAATTAGATTTACAGCAAATCTATAAAGAAGATGTGGAATCACTAGAAATAAAATGGAGACCAGTATAAAAAAAAAGAGGAAAACTGAACAGTGAAGCAAAGATGACCATAAACAGAGTGGGGTACAAAGGGCAAGAAGAGAAAACAGGCAAAGTAATATTGAAACTAATAGGAGAGGGCATCTTCATGTGGTGTCACTCAGTTGTCCAATAAAACCACCACAGCATTTGTCCAAATACAGCACAAGCAGTTGACAGCTGCAAATTAAAGTGCACAACCCAGGCCACAATATATCAAACTGAAAGGGTTCAGTGGGAAAAGGACAGTGAACGGAAACCTAGGAGACCTGTATTAAATTTTTGACCATTATCTTCCTATGAGATATGAAAAATGGGACTATAATGTCTCCTACTTTGTTGTGAGGATAAAACTCATTAATTACCATGAAGTGTTCACACATTACACGCAGCACTATGGGGAAATAAGCGAGTAGAATCTAATTGCTGTTGTAGGAAAAAGAGTACAAAAGGTATATTACTGATAGATGGACTAAGGGCATTGTTTTATCTGGGAGACTGAATCCAAAGGCCAAAGAATGATTGGTCATCACATTTCTTTTTTTTTTATCTCAGTGCGAGCAAACACAGTCATTAGATTTAAAAAGGCCCATCAAGACAGCAGATGAAAAATGAAGGAGAAGAATCTCCTGAATGTCGTACATAAACAGGGAGTAGGAAAACAAACTCCACTGCAGCATATTAACATAGAAAGAAAAAAAGTACACAGAATTTAAGTTAGAGGACTGTCCTTCTGATATAGCTATAATTTTAAAATGTAAGTGGAGACAAAAGCTGGCAGGCAGGACCTGTGAGATTCATGTCTTCTAATACTTGAAAACGTAAAATCTAAGATCTAAAAGGGTCTGTAATAGGAACCTGGTTAACAGAGAGAAGCACATTGCTAGAAGTGATTTAGCTGACCATAGGCACCTACCTCATGAAAAACTCAACAACTTTCTAGAGGCATCCACAATGATTAGTTTAGATAACTAATTTTCATTAAGTAGATTTCTGCTGCCGATCATTCCTTTTTATACTGAAAGAGAATTATAATATCATGTCCTTTGAATAAATTAAGGCCTACAGCATGGAAGACAAGAAAATATGAACCTTTAAGAGACGGCAAAGAATGGGTGGCAAAAGCAGTTTTACTATCCCGTGCTCCAGAGATGATTGCATTGAAGTCTTTCTCTACTATGAAGAAAAAATATTACCTATGTCCTCTCAAGCATTTTTCAAGCAGAAACAAGGGAGAAGAGTTTGTTGTGTTTGCATACATAGCTGAAAACTTGGATTCAGGTTTTCCCCAAAAAATGAGCATCAAATCATAGACCAGTTTATCCTTATGTCTTCTTCTTTCAAGTTAGATTATTGATCACAGTGGCAACACAAGCACAAATGCTGCTACATTCACACTCTCAGTGTTTTATCATCACATATTTCACTGATTCTTACCACCTTAATGAGATGCAAATCATAGCCACAACTTTCTATTCCCAACAAAGTTCTACAATTAGAATACAAACTTTTCTGGGATTTCTAATCTACATTTATCTGATCAGCTTCAACTTTACTGATGAAGGGGAAAAAATCCTAAATTTTTACTTTTTTGAAGAAAAACTTCCATAGAAGTTTTAACAGTGGAAACCTCAAGACACATGGGAGAGTCTTTTTTAGGAGGTATATGGTTCCTGAAATACTGGGCTTTTTAAAGCGATCTAAATCTGCATGTATAAATAACATCTCTAAAATAATTGTTTTCTATAACATAAATAAGGTTTATTTTGCTTATGAAGAATTAATACTGATATTGCAGCTGAAGGACCATAACATTATTCACCTTTTTTAAACAGCAAATATAGGTAGGAAAAGACCTTTAAGTTCATAGAGACCAACATGGTAATCTAGCATCGCCATGTCCACCACTAAATTATGGTCTACATCTACACAGACTAGCCCTGATTCACAGGGAAGTATTCTTAGCTCAACAACACAGATTATTATAAACTTCATTCCAAGAGTTCAAAAAGACATAAAAGAAATAAAACTGAAACAGAGATTCAAATAGGACACATGGTGGAGCAAAACATTTTGGTTTTTTTCGCTTGTTTCTTTGTTTGTTTGTTCTAGTGGGGGGATTTGGTGGTGTTTTGGGCTTTTCTGGGGGTTTGGGAGAGGGGACTACCCAAAAAAAGCCAAAGAAAATGAGATTAACTCTGGAACAGTATTTCCTTTCCCACCTTGCCAAACAAGTTTGGATTTAAGTTGTAGAAGCAGAAACCTCAAGACCTTTCCCAACACTATCTAATCATAACAGATAGAACAGGGTCTTTTACTTCACACCACAATATACCATCACTTTATGGTACATTTAGAATAAAATTCCAACATTCAATCTTTGTAATTCTGCTTCCAGTAAAGATTAGCACCTGCAGTTTCAGTGAATTTGATGAGACCAGTATCTTTCAAATTTAGGTTACTTTTAAAGACTTTCATTTAAATCATGCAAACTTTAAAACTCAGGACTGTAGTCTTTGTTGCGTCTGAATTCCAGTACTTGTGACTTTATATAAGTATATAAAATAGTTCTTTTTGACATGATCTATGTACCTTCTTTAATTGCCTTACAGCAGAAGCATCAATTATAACCTCTAAAGAATACTTGATTAAAAAGTGTAAATGAAGCATGCTGGCAACTCTGATTAATACATTTAACACAGTTTTCTATGATTTTCTAAATTAAATATATAATCAAGACAAGCAGTTGTATTATCTTAATCAAAGGTGAGGGCAACTAGGCCTCTCTCCAGAAGACATTAAGATTTCAACAGTTAAAACCAAACTGGAAACTTCAAACCACTTAAAGTAAGAGTTTTAGTAGAAACTGGAATTGAAACATCATACATTTAGTCTAAATTTTGGGAGTGGATTTTCAATTTCCACAAAGGTTATTACAGTCATATGACTGACAAAGTGTATGAAAATGGTTTGTCAGTAATATTTTATATTTGCTTTCCTTCATGTAAAAAATTTCTTACACAGAATACAGAAAAAGATAGTATCAGCTTGGAAAACAGGGCCAGAAAAAGTTTCTTTCGAGTAAAGATTATTTACAAATTTGATTCTCCAGTCCTATAATTAGGATTTAATTAAATTTCAAGAAGTTACTGCTATTCCTGTCAGGATCCTTTTTCTCCTAGACCATTCCCTGCCTTATCAGTAGCTCAGGCTGTATAAGTGAAGAGAGATTTCAATAACTAGAACACAAAGTAATATCTGGCTCTTGAAGAAACTTCTGAAGACATTTCTAAGTTTCTTGGTTTCTTGCTTCTGCAGAATATTCAAATGATGGTATTCGGGCTTCATTAGTGGTTTCAATCCCTTAATTTTCTGAGATTACAGGCAATGAAACAGAAAGAAACATATTACTTACATCATTCTGATTGTCTTTTGCATTGTAATAGATTATATCATTATTCTGTAAGAGAAAGAAAATTAATTCTGTTAGTTTGAAAATAAAGAATGATATTTACCAGCAATAATTTGTATTACAGTACATTTTAAAAGAAGTCCATATTTCATTAAGTATTCTTTGAAACATGACAGAATCAGATCTTTGTTTGCTCTGTTGCATGTAACATTTCCCATGCTCGTGTTTAACTTCATTCATTTAATGCTTTTTAACTCATAAGCTAGATAAATCATTCAAAAAAACAGCTAGAAAAGAACAAAGTTGGACAAAATTCAGAGCCCATAAAAGAATTTCTGTTACAGACATACTACTCCTTGCCTATGCAGTTAGGTGATTTACACACCATGACATTTAGCACGCAAGAGATATGATGACGCACGTGTATTGCTAAGTGGTTAAAGTGTTTGCTGCACATGCAGTTATTGTTTTATGCACCTCCCATGGTGAAAACAAAATCTGGGAAGATACATCACAGGAGAGTCTGGCTGTTGTAGCATGGAGTGGATACTGGCAGTTCTGTGGAAACACTCTACCATGTAATTCAAGCAAAGCAATGAAGGAGAAGATTACTAGTTTCCATTGCAAAATCAGTCAGAAGCATCATGCAGTGCAACATCCACAGCAGTTTGAAAATTGGGGTATTTCCTGTGGAATATGATTTTGTTTTCTCTTGAAATATTTCTGAGCCATTTAAAATCCTTAAAGACTTAAGTTCACTGTATTAGCTTTCCCCTAAATTGCTGTAATGCGCAGTATACATATTTGAATGAAAGTAAGGAATTGTCATACATATTTTTCCATGAAATAGATACATATGTTTACATGAGATAGATACATATATACATAAACAGCATTTTTTTTAGATACATATATATATACATAAAATTTTCTTAAATCCCATTACAGATTTTGAATAAAGGAGAAGTTACATTTCTTCATGTCCAGCAGCTTGTTTAAAATAGGCAATTCCTGTAAATCTAACAAAATAGTCTTAATTTATATTTTCCTTTTTTTTTTTTGATGGCAATACTTTTGGATTTATGTATCCACATAAAAAGTTTACCACTAAAAATGTTTTATTCTTTTACATATGCCAACAGGAAATTATGATCTCAGTTACCATTTTTCAAGTGGGCAACAACAACTACTTCTTGCACTAATAAAGTATCAAGACGTGCTACAAGGTAATGTAATTAATCTTTGTGAACCATTGTTTTCCTCACTTCATAAATAATTTTATTTATCATTCATTCTCCTTTGTGACCTTTTTTGAGATGCAATTGAGGTAAATGCTTTTAATATGAATTTGTCCTCTTTCTTCTTCCCATAAAATGCACTTTCCCATCAAGACGCCGTTCTACCTGCAGGCCAGCTGGTTTGGTATCATTTGGGTATTGAAGCCAGACTCCAGTGTGGTTATGCTGCTATGTCATGTGATTTTATGCTACATTATGCTACGTTATGTTACCATTACATATGCTAAGTTATGTATGTTACGTTATCCATGCTAAATTATGTTATATTACAGGATGTTATGTTACGTGATGTTACGAATGTTACCGTGTTTGCCATGCTGTGTTGTGTTGCCTTGTGTTATATGTTTTCGCAGCTGCCCCACAGTCTCTTCCCTGGAAGCTTTTGTTTGGGAAAAATGAGACAAGGAAAAGCACTGTATATATATTTAGCTGGACATCATATATGTATTCTTTCTGGCTAATGGCTTCATCTTAAAACGACACATTTCCATAAGACACAATTCTAATAGGCCTTCTGCATGGACTCTCATTTAGGTATCAGTTTACTTCTGCACCCCCTTCCCACTGGTCAAGCTCACCCTCACAGTATAACTTGTCTTCAAATCATTTCATGCATAAGATTTTTAAAGCTGTCCTCTATGCATACAATTCTGTTTATCTACTTCAGCAAAATGATTCTTTAATGTCACAATTATATTTCTACTGGACTAAGCAGTATCATTTAAATCACCTACTAAAAAATTATGTTGCAGAAAAACGATAAATTTACAAGTTAATTAAAATAACTACTACCATCACTCCCAAAGGAATTACGCATTTTGTTAGGCTATTTATATCTTATAGTTCATTATTCTCCCTGGAGATATTACCTATATAATACATAAACTGACACTGGCCATATCTCATTACTTTCAATATGGAAAAATATAAGATACACAGTGCTATAACACACTGAATGCTATGCAGTTTACAAATTAGATTCATGGATCAGTTAGATGTTTAAAGGACAGTTTTTCATAATTTACCACTTCTAGCTGACAAGAACAAATTGCTTTGGTGCTGGTTCCCAAATGAGTGCTTTAGTTAATTTATTAACTTGGCAAAAAGAATTTGAATCTCACCACCATTATACACATCTGGTACCAGGTAACACTGCACACTCATTCAGCAAGCCCAAGATGCAAAGTAAATAATGCTAGATGTTTAGTTTTATCCTTTATCCAGTAATGCTAACAGAGAGAGAGGTGAATACTCACTGCTATTGCTGTTCACAAATTAAGGGATTTAGTAAGACGCTCCCGAAGCTGAATTGATGGAAGTGGGACTTTAGGAAGCCAGGACTAGGTTACAATTGTTTTATTTGTGACTCTTACTGTTCTTTCTATTCTATCCTAATAATCTGTTTTCTTCCACACTTTCATTTATATTATTTTATGCTGGTTAGATTGTTCCATTTTCTTTCTATTGCTTTTCACTTTAATAGTACTTTGTTTCCCAGCTTTGGCTATAAAACAATTCCAATGGGAAACAACACATATTGGGTAGAATGAATGACTTCCTAAATTTCATCAGACAGAATCCAAATTTTTGGTCTTTATGAGCTCTATGTCTAGAGTTTTGAAGAAACAGACAGATTTATCAAATAGAAGAAAGCATGGGAAAATATAATCTTTCAGAACATCTGCAGATGAAATTTGGATTCACACCAACACCAGCAATTTGATTCTCTATGGAGCAAGTTTACAGACACAGCAGTCTATTGTTTTGACTAGATAAATACCTAATCTCAACTCAAAATTATGTGAATGCAGCTGAAGGTGGCTTCTTGTTTCAGGAAATAACAATCTTTTCCAATCAAATTCTTTCAAGAACAGCACAAAGGGATTACATTGCAATAAGAGATATCTGTCACTTTTTTTTTCAGTAAAAGCTATACATCCTGCTTTTACTAAGTGCCTAAGGTGAAAACTACTTGTCCTCAATGCCACATAGTGGCTTCTGTAAGAAAACCTCCTCTACGAATCCTATGCTACAATTCCAAGAATTGCCCATGAAATATGCACCCCATCAACTGGTCAAACCTCCCTTTCAGTAGAAATATTGGATGTGTGATTTTTTGAAGTACCCTTTTTTTTCCACAAGAAACGTTTACATTTCATTCAGGAAAGAATTAAAAACAAATACTGGAAATACTATTATTTTTAACAAACATCCAATGCTGCCTATTCAGAAGTGTTACTTTCACTAGATATTGCTTATGCCCTCAGGTCTGTACGCGAGGTCTCTATTGGCTGCATCCTGTGATGCAGCCCAAAATGGCGTTAGACATGCAGGGAAGACTGAAGGTCTGAAATGAACTATGACTTTGTGAGACCCTATAATGACCTACCTGAAAAATAAATCACATTTAAAAATGGGTGAAGAAACTAGTTTATTTGCAGCTTTTGTAAAGAAATCAATGTAATGTATTCATTTAGAAGTCATCCCAATTACCCTTTTTTTCCTAAAGGTAGCTGTTCCGTAATAATTATAGTTAAAATGCGAAAACAAAAAGTAACATTCTTCCATGACTGTATTTGCTACAGAGATGCTAGAAGATAATGAACTCCCTCACACTAGAAAAAAGAAGAGTTTTTGTGAAAGACCTCCTTACTTCAAACATTTTCTTCAATGAGCCACCAGAGGCAAAAATAAAACTGGTGCAGTAGATTACATTGCAAATATGCATTACTACATAGTTAGTAGTGCCGGTTTTAAACTCTAAAATTGAGGCCAAATACGATTACCTGAATTTTGTTTTAAAGCAGCATACTTTCCCTGACTTCTGTTTCATACAACAAATGCTAAATGAATCTAAAAGAAGTAATGCATAATAGCCCTTTTCCATTGCAGCTAACTTTGTATTAGTAATAGTTATGAGAATTCTTTTGTTTTGCAGGTATTGAGGTAGAGTAAGAAATAAAAACAACCAAGAAGAAACAAACCAGATCACAAATATATGTCTGATTTTGACTGTTCAGTTTAAAACTAAGTTATCAGAATTACAGATACAAATTTGGAGAACATTTTAAAATCATATCAATCCCACAAACTTTTACAAGACATAGAACACTAGCACAAGAACTAGGAGTACTGTTGCTCATCATGCAGCAATACAAATACTTAGCATACTAGTTTATTTCATCTTTTATAGACACACTGGCTAAAAATAGTGTAAATGCCTATAAATGTTAACAAAATATTTCATTAAGTGCTGATGAAATCCACCTGCATCAATTTTAAAAACATTTTCTCACAACCCCTTGGATAAAGTTGTGCATTAAAAATTATTCACTCTAATACTTTTAGGGTAATTAAGACTTAAATCCAATATAATAAATTGTATGACAAATAATCCAGGAAGATTTGGTTTAATCCCTTCTATAGCTTGACACGTAGTTTAAGGCACAATTAGAGTCTTCAGAAATGAAAGCTAAAAATGGCCTACCACAAATAAAAAATGACATCTATTTCTAAAGAAAATAACCGTAGGGAATAAAAGAAGATGAATAGGAAAAAGAAAGAATGACAATTACTACAACCAGCTTTGTAATTTTACATAAGTGAAATGGCACAGGTAAAATAAGGCGATTATCAGCTAATAACTTCATTTTTTTCTCTTCAGTATCCATGAGTAGAACTACTGATTTACCTCCTATCTTTAAAGTGTACGGAAGATCAGGCAATATAGAAAATTAGTTGCAATTACTGTGTTTGAACATTTTCTGTAAGAAATGGATTAGTAAGAACATTTGAAATGGGATCTTGAAACAGGACTTACAAACAAGTTCTTTGAATAATCAAAGTATTTTTAATAAAAAATTACAAATATAAAACAGATTGATAACATCTCGGTCTAGAAATATTTCTCCTATTACCCACAATATGGGCAAGTGAGTCCTTGGGTTAGACATTTTTCCCCAAAACATGATTAAAGAACTAATTTCTCATATTAAATTTCATGCACTAATTAAAAACTTCCAGGTCTGCACTATAATTTATGATAAGCCTTTTTTCATCAGATTTGTGTAAGGGGCTTTTCTCAAAATTCTACTGAGACTATTAATTGAAATGAAAAGATGAAGGTGAAGATTACAGGAAATAACACAAAGGAGGATTAAAGGTGCTGCACACTTTTTGTCATAGAGTACAATTTATTTTAAAAGATGAGAAAGATTAACTTATTCAGCATTTATTTACAAGCTATACCTTCACTGAAATAATCTAGACACCTTCAAATGTATAGACAATTTTCATTAGACGGTCTCTTGTCCATTCACAGATGCATTAGAGTGATAAATAAAATGAGTAATTTATTTACTCTTTTGCATGCTAGACATGACGGTTAAAACATACAGCCCTCACATAAACATGATTTGTCAGAAAAGAGTATAGATACAGATTCCAGGTAAAATACGCTATATGAACAATGCATTTTCAAGCCCTTGACATCAATTCTGAGGGATTATGCTCTGAGGCTAGATGAAAAGATTTCAGTGCTGGTGATGGCCAGAATTTAGGCATCTGACTTAAAAACTAAAATAATGAAAAAGTTCATTTAAATCCAAATTGGAAGAATCTAAAACTCTGGAAGTACTTGAATTCCTAGCATTAATAGTCTCTGCACACCTTACTATCATATTTGCATAAGGATTCTTCAGGATCCACATCTCTTAGAAGTTTGGATCCTATTTTGCATCTTCACAGAGTTAGGGCACATAAACTGAAGCCTCTTCCCTGTAACTTGATGTACTTCCTGTCACTGAATACCTCATTCTTTTCAGTACATAATAATAAATGTCAGCAAAACATATTAATCAGTTAGGTTCACAATTAGTAAATAGACTGGACACTTGCTCTGCTCACACTTCTTCCCCTCTTCCTTTCTTCTGACCATGTGAATAGCATAGCTACATAGCTGTCCTATTTAGAGAAATTACATTATTCTGAACTCTAAATTCTGCATTAGAGCATACCATACAGCAAACATTCATTTGCTTCCTCACTTTGACTGATGATATATTTTGTGAAATACCTTTAATGTGAAAGGACCAGCTAAAACTCAGAAACTCATACAGTGAAAATAAAACTGCAAAAATGAAACCTGAATTTTTTGTGAAGAAATATATTAAGATAGCGTGTATTTGAAAAAAAATCAAACCTATGCAAATGCTTATCTTATATGTATCATAGAACCATAAAATAGGGTCAGAAAGGATCATCTAGTTCCAATCCCGCTCCCATGGGCAGGAACACTTCACACAAAAATATGCCACCCAAGGCCCTGTCCAGCATGGCCTTGAACACTGACAGCAATGAAGCATTCACAACTTCCCTGGGCAACCCATTCCAGTGCCTCACTACCCTTGTAGTAAAGAATTTTGTCCTCAGATCCAGTCTAAACTTCCCCTGTTTAAGTTTGAACCCGTTACCCCTTGTCCTCTCACTACAGTCCCTCATGAACAGCTCCTCCCCAGCATCCCTGTAGGCCCCCTTCAGGTACTGGAAGGCTGCTATGAGGTCTCCACACAGCCTTCTCTTCTCCAGGCTGAACGGCCCCAACTTTCTCAGCCTGTCTTCATACAGGAGGTGCTCCAGCCCCCTGATCATCCTCATGGCCCTCCTCTGCACTTGTTCCAACAGTTCCATGTCCTTTTTATGTTGAGAACACCAGAATTGCACACAATATTCCAAGTGAGGTCTCATGAGAGCAGAGTAGAGGGGCAGGATCACCTCACTCATTCTGCTGGTCATGCTCCTTTTGATGCAGCCTAGGATATGGTTGGCTTTCTGGGCTGCAAGCGCACACTGCCGGCTCATGTTCATTTTCTCATCGACCAACATTCCCCAGTCCTTCTCCACAGGGCCGCTCTGAATCTCTTATCCACCCAACCTGTAGCTGTGCCTGAGATTGCTCCATCCAGGTGCAGGACCTTGTACTTGGTATGGTTAAACTTCATTAGGTTGGCATCAGCCCACATCACAATGCTTCAAGGTCCCTGTGGATGGCATTCCTTCCCTCCAATGTATCAACCGAGTCATATATCTTGGTGTCATTGGCAAACTTGCTGAGGGCTTACTCAATCCTCCAGTTGAGTAGCAACTTATTTTACCAAATCATGGTATTTTTGATGGCTTAAGGCAGGCACAATATGAAAAAACTTGTAAGAGTAAGTATATGTTACAAATAGAGGATCATTTTCACAGCTTTGGAATACTTATAGCTCACAGGAGCATCACGACTTTGCCTTGATCAAAAGCCATGTACAACAAGCCATGGCCAAGGGCACAAGGCTGAGTGTGGGAAGCTATGGCCCACATGGCAGTGCAAGCAAGGGGTGAGCATGATGAGCCTTAGTATAGGCTGTGCATCAGGGAATGACAGGAGAATGCCTGAGGTGCTGGAAAAGCATTATAATGTCAAGGGCTGATTTGACTGGCATTCCGTGACACCTGTCTATAAAACCCCAGTAACAGAGACTGTTGGGAAACATTGCCATGTAGACATTTGACATGCCAGAGAAAAACAAGCATCCATGTGAAAGCAACACAAGTCAGTGCCAAGCCACTGCAAAGAGCCTGTAATTGAGACTGGCTAGAGCAAACATCCCACATACCCCAGGCTGGGTTTTGCCAGCTAACAGCACCGTGACCAGGGCAGGTCTCAGCCACCTTTATGCATGGGGAGCATGTGTGCAAAGATTGCACCATCGCAGCCCATCCATCACTTAGTCCACTTAATGATATGACCTTCACAGTGGCACATTTTCTCATGTTTCTTTCCTTACCATGACAATATCCAATTGCATGCTGATTTCAGCCACATTTGATTTGTCTTCTGCAAATTACTATTAGTTAAGCTGAGTAAGAAGTCTTTTATATCACGTTCAAAGTTCAGGAGAAAAACCATGCTATTTTTTACAAGGTACAGTAAGTAGGGAGGTTTAATATTCCTCCCCACACACATGCTACAGTGTTCGTATTATGACACATTATGCATTTACTTAGGAAAAAAAGAAGTAGTGAAAAGTATTAAGGTTGCATGCACAGCCTCTAAAAAAAAGCATAGAATACTTTAGAAAGAGTACTTCTGTCTTCAGATCTCTACAACTGATCATAGAAACTGTAAAGAATAGGAAAAACTTTTCCATGTCAAAAAAAACTTCCTAATTTTCAGGTGTTTTTCACCATAAGAACTGCTGTAAGAAATGGCCACGGGACTACATAAGCTCCTGAAAAAAATTAAGAATCCATTATGTGCTAACTGCAATTTGGCTCTAGAATAAAAAGACTAAAATTGTTGAATGTGTCAGGTTAAATATAAGACAGCCCACAAAGCGACGAGAAATACATGCCAGACAAATACCTGAAAAAGTGCAGAGTTTTCTGCTCTTCTGTAATAACGCTACATCCTTAATGAATAATTTTTCATAAAGACATAATAGAGCTCAATGGCCTCAGATCAGAAGGCAATCTCTTTGGACATCCAGATAACTGGTAATATGACAGTGGAATTTTGTTAATTTGCATGGTAAGTATAATCTTTATTAACTGTTTTTATTTTGAGTTGTTTTTTTTTTTATATAATAGTGCAGTTTTTTGATTAAACAAATCAAATGTGGTAAGTAATTAAGCAATTATTTTAATTGCAAAACATCAAAGGCACAAAATTTCATGCAGGAATGAAGAATCAGTGGCTGAGGATTTAATAATACAAAACCACATTGATATTACTCTATGGTATAGTCGACCGCATCACAGAATGACTATCGACTTAGTCAAACTGAAAATTTCTCTTCAAGGATAATATTTTGATCTGCAGTAAAAGCACAATGATCATTACACAAGAGTATATTCAAGCGTTACCCATTACACTACAGCCACAGGTCAGCACATCATAGTGACTATATATGGGGGCAGATGACAAATCCACATCATCTTACAGTTTTAGCCTTTCAGAATTGTGCTGCAATACCTTTCAGTGGAAGACTTTTTTCTTGTTACATTCATCAATCCCCTTCATATCGGTACAACATTCACTGAATGGGAATTTTTATGTACCTACAAAATGGAATGATCAGCTCTCAAGTTGGAAGTGCCTTTAAATGTACCAAGACTAATTTAAATGGAAGAATTTGTTCTCGAGAACAGAATTCTTACAGAGTATATTTCTGTCATGGTTTGAGGCCCCTCAAACAGTTCTACTCACTCCCCCCTCGTTCTTCCCCAGTCCCGGGGAAATGGGAAGGAGAATCAAAAGAATGCAACTCCCACAGGTTGAGATAAGAACAGTTTTGTAACTAAGGGATAACATAAATCAACTACTGCTACCACCAATAATAATACAAGAGAAATACAAGGAAAGAGAATACAACAGATCTAGCCACGCCACGCAGT